>KZ308223.1:111377-203415 GCA_000376725.2 Ladona fulva | reverse complement strand
AAATTATTATTATTTTTACTATTATTATTATTATTCTCCAATTAAACTTTGTAGGTTTCTGAAGTTTAATAAAAGATTTTAATCAATAGTGAACATTCATCCAAATATTTTGGAAGATGCTGTCCTTAATTTCAGTCACTTACAATAGCATTAAATACTAAGGACCTGTTTCCAATTCAATTTCGTATATGGACCTCCGGATAGCCATCTGGATAACACGTTTGTCTTCAATGAAAGCTATCCCCGGTTCGATTCACGGTGGGGGCTCACATGCGAAATGACCTTAGCTGTCGAAGCTAATGTTTTTAAAACACTGCTACGCATTGCTTCAGTTTCGTGTCATTATTCAGCGATTGAAGCTGTTTAAAGATTTTTAACATTTAGTAATTGACGATTAATGAATAACTTTAGGGTTGTCATGATTTAAATTTTTAGTGGACGAAAAACGGCTCAATTATCTTTGTCATAAAGCTTGCTCACCTACCTTTTCATAAATTTTATCCCGGATGATGGAGTCGTAAAACAGAAATCGGTTGTCAAAACGAATGAATTTATGGAATTAGTATCGATCTTTTGTCACTCAGTACTCAGAAATGATATTCCTTGATTGCCTTCTTAAGTGAACGATTTACTTGTCCCAGTTAGTCAATCATCTTGAAATGCTGGCGGAGATTCTTCCTATATCAAATCCGATAAACATTTTAGGACGATCGGGCCAAATATATGGCAAATTTATTTTCATTCAAATTTTTTCGTGTAATTTTCCAGGAATTTCAATCAAGTGAAGACTTATTTTCCTATATTTTGGATGATTAATATCTCTGAAGAATTCGGTGAGGATGCTGTTTCGGATGCATGTAAATGCATGATAATGAAGGCAATTCGTTCCTCTATTACACGCGTAAACCTAAACTTTCCTTATCCGCATTGCTATTTCCCATAAGTTGTCCTATACTTAAATACGCTTAAAACTGCCAACACTTTTACTTTCAATTACTAGTAAGCAAGAGGGAGAAGTAGCTATGGTGTTGTGGTGATTTTTATATTTTCCTCCCACGTGTTTGCGAGAGCATTCTCTTAAATGGACTAGGTTAATCGTTCGCCGAGGCATCGCTGTAATTTCTCAGTGTTTCCGTTAATGTCCGACGGAAACTTAGGAAATTATATTTATGCGCGAACTTATCACTATTACGACATCCGCACGTTCCTAAGGATCGCCACGAAGATAGTTCTGTAGATTCTTTCTTATCTACAACTTTGTTGCGGGAAAGTCATCCTTGTTATGTGCCTCCGTATCTCGCCTTTATTCTCATTGTTGTCATTTAAAACGCGTCTGTACAAAGCTTCCTATTTCCATTCTTAACGTTCGTCTGATAATAGAGGCTGTCCCGTTTTCCGCTTATGAAAGTTAGCACTCATGAAATGGCGGCGGAATTTCAGTGGCATGCGTTATTATAAAAGGAATACTTTCATCGCCTTGAATCGTTCCGCCGAAACGCTTCATGAATAAAGTGGCAGGTTTTGGTCCCTTCCATATTCGTTTCAAGGTCTTCCATCTCTCCGCCCCACAAAAAAACCTACCCTCCAAGCAGCATTTTTTTAATTTTCAATTTTCGAAATACATAATGGGTCTAATCGAGTTAATATTCTAAACCGGGAGTCGAATAATTGATTTAAATTAGTCGCTTTAATTCAAAATTGGCGGAACTCGAATAAAATCTCTTTTGATATCATCGCTTTCGAGGCAACACCTGTCGTCTAATTCTGGAGTTATGAAATATTGCATTATAAATAATTCACTAGTAATTAGTTACTAAAGGATTACTTCCCGAAAACTAACTTTAAATAGATAGATAGATTGACCCTTTATTGGGGAGGTTAGTTCCTTGTGAGCCTCTATTTCACCTAAACTTGTATGTCATTATGATCTATACAATGATAAAATGGAAACAAAAAGTAGTAGATTGTTGGAAAAATCTTTGCTACTTAAGGGTGACAAAGAAGAAAACCCACGTTTCTGGAAAACACCGAAAGAGAAGGGGGTTGAAAAAAACTGCGAAAGCACTAGAATATAGAAGATTTAAAATAAAAATACGGGAGAAGAAAGTTAAAATCACTTATGGTAAAAACTTACAAATGTAATATCACACAAGACATATACGTTTTGTAAAAGAGACGTGAATACACAAATGGCATTACATAACGAAACTTATTAAGATTAATATAGTAAGATAATAAAAAACAGAAAAAATAATTCGAAGTACACATGGATAAACATAAATGAAGTATCAGATAGGGATACACTCGTTTGAAAAGAAAACATAAATACACAACTTGTGTGGCATGGTGCTCCAGGATAGCCAGTGGGAAACGCGCTCGGCTTTGATGAAAGCGGTCCCGAGTTTGACTCCCGGTTGGCGCTTAAGAGCGAAATTATTTAAGCTGTCGAAACACTTTTAACAATAATACTATACTCTATATATTAATATTTAACAATAATACTATACTGTCCATTTTAATCCATTTTCTACGTTTTTATTCACGTAGTCAAACATTTTACATCATTAATATATTCCATAATATATTTATTGTTTTTCTTGTGTTTCTTCTTCTTCTGATTTTTAAGCTTCTAAAGCTTTTGACAATAACACAACACACAGAGCATTACATAATGATACTTAAGATTACAGTGGAGCCGTAAGTGTAAACCAGATCAATGAAAGTGAAGTTAGCGTCGCTAAAATTTCAGCAGTAGTAACGGTGATGAAAAAGTCCATTTTCTTTCCTCCTTTTATATCAGTTAAATGATTCAATGTTGGGATTAAATTTATTTCGCTCATCACTGCAAGCAAACATCCTATTTTGATTATACCGTATCCTCATGTAATGAAATCTTTCTCATTTCCTTTCCCTGATACGGAATCAATTAGTTAAGGAAGTCGTTAAATGTTGCAGTATTCGTTTTCCTCGACCATTTTTAATTTCAGTCCAGAATTCAAATATCAAAGGGTTAATGTTCCCTTATCGGAAAAGGGTACCGTTACTTTTGTGTATTCTTTTAGTTGTTATCTCGAAAATCTTACAAGACTCAACCACGGATTTCTCCTCGTATTTCTCACAGGGATTTTTCTATTAATCGCCGGAAACCGATAATTAAGTCTTCTCTGTTTGCTAAGTATCGCGTAATGTAGATTCTATCGAAATAAATGTTAATTAATCTGCAGATCGTTGTACTAGCTGAAGATGCTCCGTTGAACGTAAAACGGAATTTTTCCGCTGTCCTGAACGATTCCATGTTGTATTCAGCTTTATCGCTTAAAATATGAAATCAGTCCTTTGAATCCAGGAAATCCTTATGCCTAAAACAATAAAACCCTTATTGATTGACTTCTGTTACCTTTCGGTATGAGTAATGGCGAATTTTGTGATTTTAAGCTGATAAATTTCGCTCCTTTCTTTATGAGCCTTATTCTCATCACTTATGGGATCGACTGATGCTTTTTGATGATTGATGATGATGAATTTGGTTTTCCGCTGATTTTTACGGCCGGATGCCCTTTTTGCCACCATCCCTCATAGGGAAAAATCGCACTCTCGCAAAACCATTCCCTAACCAGAAAAATCCGACTAGCTAGGACTCGAACCCGGGGCCTTGGGGTTGGAGCGATAGCACACTGACCACTCCCCACCGTGGCCGGTTGAAAAGATGAATTCCGTGGGATGTCATATTCCATTTTCTATAGTAAAGAGAGAACTGTGGTCATTACCGTATGCTTAGTATGAAACCCGTTTATTCTCTACCATCTCCTTGTGTATTCTTAATTTTTGAACCATTTACTTCTTTACCTAATATGATTTAGTTCAGTATAATCGGAGAATATTTGGGCTCGTGTTATTTAGATTAAATATTCTTGTGATGGTTCCGCGGACCAAAAATGTGTTATTCAAGGAGAACGATGCAGAGAAGAAAAATCAACGAGAAAACTAATTTATTAGGATGGCTTTCTTAGATGTCTCTTGAATTTACAATGTGTAGCTTTTACGTATTTAGAGCAACGTCCGCATTCTACCTCTACAAAAACTGAATCTGAATGTTTTGGAATCGTATTAGCATTCCATGTAATCTCATAGAACAAAATCCCCCTATTTTTTAAAACGGAATATTTAATTCTCCGTATCCTCTCCGCTCGTCATAAAGACAGATTCTTTTTGATCCTTGGGAAAGACAGAGCACTCTTACACATTAAACGTTGAGAGAGCGTCAAGTGAAGGTTTTGGCAATTATTTTAATCAAGTTAGGAGACATTTTGCCTCGGTATATTTTTTATTCTCTTAAAAATTAAAACGCTTTGCGGCAAAAATGTAGCAGTTAAATTTTTCATTCCCTCTTCTTGATTTCTCTCTAAATTTTTAATGACTGTCTTATTTTGAACAAAGACTTGTTTGAAAGACTTTATATTGAAATTAATCTTCTAAAGTGAAATCTCGAACTCCAACTTTATAATGAATTGAGAGAATTAGAATTTTTACTTTTTCCACGATATTTATTAAAACATGTGACCTGGTTTCTGCGTATTCACGCCTTTATCAGGATGGCGCGAATGTTATGTTTTGTTATCTTATGCTATACTATATTATATGTATTATTATTATTATGTACGTATGTTACGGAATTCACGTCCAACCATACCATCAACTGATGAAGAAAATATCGTCATTTATATAATTGAATAGTCGGATTACAATGAAAAAATCAAGTTTAAGTTTAAGTTCAGTTTAAGGAGGTGAATTATGTACTTTTAAATGCTCTTAGTGGTCAGGATTTTTATCTCAACGGCCTCTTCGATGATGCCCTTCGTTTTTTCTTTTTTTTTTGTTTGACCAACATTTCCTGCTATTTATATTATATGATATTTGCTCCACTCTCCTTTGGTTATCGGTATCAGTAAGTGTTTTTCTGCTGTGTATAGTTTTTCCTAAGATTCCCCTAGGCTTTTTTTGCTCACAAACAATTTTCTATTTTCCTATTAATTTAATTACCTTTCATTATTATTTATTAATGAGATCTAATTTTAAGTTAAGTTGAATATAGCTTAAATGGAAGAGGACAATCTAAAATCTCAATTTCGCCCAAAATAAAGAATTTATTATTTATTTATTTACAAATTCAGAAAACTAGTGAAAGTTTAAATAGTTATTTTTGGAGAGGCATTTTAACAGTCAAGCTAAATATTTCGTTGCGTATAAAAAACTATTTCTTGGAAAGTAAATCATAATTAGGAAACATGACATTGATGTTGAGCTTAAATCTATTATTCATCACTGGGGAGCGTCGAACCTTTATATCTCTTCGCCCCCTGCCTGAGAGTACATACTGACCACAAGGGGTCGGTACCTACCGCTTTGGCAGCCTTTTCGCTGGAATTCATGCTCTCGAATGTTAGAACACGGAATTTCCGTTAAGTGAGAGTTTCCTGCGAATTTAGAGGCGTCCGTGAAAAATCGGTTGTCTTCCTCACTAACCATTCCTTTTCTTTCCTCAGATGTACCGTGCGCAGCGCGTGCCAGAAAGCAGCCCATAGCTCACCACGTTGGCTGACCTTGGGTACAGGCCAACAGTGCATCGACTTCGAGCACGTACACCCTGATCGTATTCCCATCAACCAGATGACGACGGTAAGTGCTCCTTGCAGTGTGGCGTGTATGCGTGCGAGCGCATGTGGACGTGAAGCGTGTAGAGTTGTCGCCCGTGACTTTAGTCGCTTGGTTAATAGGGCTCAAAGAGTAGCATCCTGAGTTGACCATTCCGATCCTTTGCTCCACGTCCCTCTAACCTTTGTCGCGTGAGAACGATGCTTTAAGGGACGTTACAGAATCGGAGACCTCGTAAGAGGAAATGCTTCGCAGAATTTTTTTTGTGGTCTCCGAAGACGATCCAGGATGTGAAATAATGGAGTGGGGCTCCCTTTGCGAAGGCGGGTTTTTTGGCGGCGATGTTAGTGTTTTGTTTGGTGTTGTTTTGAGAAATGCTTCGGAGCCGTAAGCCAAGATCTAATTTACGACCCACTCCTCTATATACACAGTAGGATTTCCACAGCTCGTGCCATTAATAAGGAAAGGATAGGATCTTACCGAAGAGACAGAGTTGCAGAAAGACTTTCGTGAATTGAGTGCGAATCTTCTAGAATTCGAGTTTCTGCAGCGGATTTTTCGCGGCAGAAAGGCACTTATCTGTTCAAGAAGATAATTAGGAAGTGAATCTTTCAAATGCGGAGTACATTTCCCGCGTTGATTGTCATTATTCCCGGAATGTGATTCACGATTTCCCTCCGTATTCCCACTCGAAAAATAAGGACGCGAATTAATGGAGGATTTTTTAAATTTCGTGCCATGCATGTTAGGTGGTTATTATCGCTTTTAAAACTCCCTTGTTTCGTAACATCTCATTTCGTGAAGCGTATTATTTTGGTAAATACCGAGATGAAATTAGATAACCTTGTATAAAAAAGCGTTCCTCTGAACTTCCTGAGCTCTTTGTTGGTTTGACGTTAAAATTTGGCGCATTATCAACCGTCCGTCAAAATCCTTTCGAATTATGAAATGAATTTCTGTTACTTGCTTTTCATTTATCGATACGCATTCCTTACTGTATCGAGTTTGCTGAGTATTTTATTAATGGGTTCATTGTCTTTGGAGCAAAACATAAGGTACATGGCCTCTCTTTAATGAAGTTATTTTATTTTAACACAATGGTGTAATACGCAAATAGAGCCTGAATCAAAGCTACGAGTAAATGTTTAATTGCCACCACATGGAAAGCTAAGCTAATAGCTGCTTCTATAATTGTATCCTTTTAAGATCTGAGTTTAAGTAACATGCGCTTTACGGAATGGTAAATATTTGTTGGAAGTTTCCATTAAGTTGAAGCAGTTCTCCAGTACATCACAAGATCGGCAGTACTTCACTCAGTGCTTCTGTTGTACACTATGTGTATTTACTTTTGCGCTAATTAGAATTGTATCCCATTTCGTTGAATAATCAATCTTAGTGGTTCGAAAAACGTTTATTTTCTCGGGCTTAAAAAGTATAGTACCTGTTTTTAATAATATTGTTACTAAATTACTGGTCTGTTATAAATACTTGCCCTTCGTCATCTTTTTCCCATTATAGGCATGTAGGATACCAACGTAAATGTAGAATTGAATTTTTATAATGCGGCAAGTTTTTTAAATTTTATTGAAATAATTGTCGAATAAATAACGATATGTAATCAAAATCATCATACTGAATCGCCTTCTGTAACGTATAATAACATGGTTGGATTTCATTGCAATTCGGAAGGCAATAGTCGAAAATGTTACTCTATACCGAAATCTTTAAGAATTAAAATCATTAGTTATTTTATACTCAGTGAATTAAGTAATAGTAACAGTATCGTAGTTGTTTGGTTTTTAATACGTTCAACTTACTAGAATTAAGTATCTTTTTGACAGTTTTTGTTCAAAAGTGATCGCTTGAAAGCATCATAAATATATATCTAAATTGAATGCGTTTTCTTTTCCCTGTATCTTTTTGTTCAGTCTCATTGAGTTCCTGGTATTCAAATTTCTTCTATATAACTTGATAACTACTAGCGAAATCATCATTGCTGTGTAACTTGATTTTTTATTCAACATCGACAGTTATACATCATGTTTTCTATGCCGTTTTATGTCAAATGGGGGTTTTAATCCAGGCTCTAACGTGTTCACAGCTGCTCTCCAAAGGGATTTGCGTTTATTAACAAGTAGTAGAGATGCACGTTTAATATAGTTGCCTCTATAGCAAACAGTAGCTCATGCACTCGCTAGATGTGAATGCCAAACACTTTGCGGTGAGGGAATTCTAGTCTGTAATCCCAACGACCGTCGTAATCACCTTACCATAATGAATTATTCATCCTACGCAATAATATGTTGGTCCCTTTGTATGTACTTCCATGAATATGCATACTTATTTTTATATCTTCCCTGACAGTCGTGCATACGTTCTCGGCGAAGCTTCCTCCTTTGGCTGAAATTCTTCACAAATTACTAAATGCTAATTATTGATAAATGAGATAATAAAAAGGCCCGTGCTTCGCTCGGAAAGGTAGAAACAAGGAAAAGGTGTGCAAAAATTACTCCGTACCCTTGGGAGAATACGATTTGAGTTGCTTAGATTGCAGATTAAGTCAGGAAAGAACAATGGAACCCTCATCATAATCCGGGAGGGAAATGTCAAAATGACATAACGCCTCCATGCTTTTAAACGGTAGCGGATCGCCATTTTCGGGAAATAGTCAATGGTTGCCGCATTCTTTTCCAATAAAAAAAGATCCGCGATTCACACCAAGGACGCGTGACTGGAAAAGAGCAAATACCTGACTTTTTGTTTTATTTCGGCGTACGACGAAATCGCTATTACCGCCAGAATTTTATCGCTCATTAGCACCCTCGCGAAAGAACAAAATGCCAATTTGTTCGCAGCGTCGGGAACGGGGTTCGCATTCGGAATTCTCATCCAAGGAATCGTGGAGCACGTTAAAAAAATGAGGCGGTCCCAGAAAGGAAACCTCTGGAAACTTCCGGTTCAAATCCTCGGAGGTAAGCAAGAGAACGTCGAAATAACGGCGGCAAAGTCCTTTGGGCATCCCTCGCAGGAAACGCTCTCGTTCAGAGCTGGGCCTCGATGGACAAACATCGGCAAGTCGAAAATCAAACCGGATTCGTCGTTAGCCAAAGGCAACAACACTTACCTATTCAAGCAAAACTTGGGCAAACTCGTCTTCTTTGGCGGATTCACTTTTGGTACGCAATCGGGACGCAATTTAGCCGGGCGAAAATAAAGGATGGTCCTGGAGACGCGGTAATCTCGCCGCTCGCTAAAAGCAATTTTAGTGCTTTTTCCGGGAAAAGAATCCCGAGTTTCACCAGGACGAGAAATCTCGCAGGATATTCAGCTTGGAGATCTCCGACGGCCCTCTCACGGGTCTCAATGCTAATAGATTCCTTCACTTTCGGCGACCTCTCCCTGCTTTTGATCCGTAAAAAATCCAGCGCTCACGTTCGCCTTAATACGGTATCAATTCGTTTCAAACGTTTTGAGATGTGGTGTTGTTTTAGTTTTTTGCGTTCAACTTTCAGTAAAACCACTATGCTCAGTTTTTTCCGGTACGATAGCTACATGTCTCCGAACTCAGGATTATTAATTCATTATCCTGTATCCTGTAAAATTAATTTCCCAATAAGTGCATAAATTACTTGAGCCCTTTTGGGAAATTCATTTTTTTAAACAGTGCTTTTTCGTGTGAATGATGCTCGTATTAAGATTCAGATTAAGTTAATATCCAGTTAAGCTAATTAGTGTCAGTACTACTAATATTAACAGTAATATAAAAGATAGGAGACTAGAAGCTAGATTGCGATTGCTCGATAAATTTAGGGAAAGTACATTTGCGGAAGATATAGTAGATATTATGAGACCCCCCTACCTTGGGCAATCCGACAATGAGCGCAAAATAAGAGAAATAGATGCTAGGACGAGTCGTTTTAAGAATTCATTCTTTCCGCGAACTATACATGATAATAACAGGCTAAAAAAATAGTCCGAACGCCCGGTGTTTTCACCCCCTGCCACAAGCCGTAAGGCGGCTTGCAGGGTATTTATGCAGATGTAGATGTAATATCACCGGCCGCGGGGATGCAGTGGTTAACGTGCTAGCGCTCCACTTCAAAGGTTCCGGGTTCGAGTCCCGGCTAATCGGATTTTCTTGTTAGGGAATATTTGTGCGTGTTCGTGTGTTACCGTCAACGCCTCTCCTGTAGTTGTACAATAAATGGAGTTTTTTGTGCCCCGGGAAGATAAGATGAATAAATAAATACGCTTACTTAATCTAAGTAGCCATATTCTTAGAGAGGCTCGAACTACTCGATAAATTTCGCTTTTTTTCGTTTTATCGCAATAAATGAGTACCAGGACCTTGAAAACCATAAACGCCTTCTTGAAAAACCGTAAAATCGTCAGATCATCTTTAGCTATCTTTCAGCCTCTTCGGGAATAGAATAGATGAGAGCAAAGAAGTTGAATCTTATTTTTCCATTTCATTTTGGCATCGTGACTAAGCGCCTGGAAGGCTTTTCTTCGCAATTTCTATGTATTGCAGGTAATCTAACTCCTCAGGAAAGGAGCAATGAAAACAAAGACTAAAGTATTATGGTTAGATTTCCATAAAATGCGTTCTTTCTTCGAAATACCGAGTTAATCTGGAAATATACATAACAAGAATAAAAATGTTTTAACTCTACTTCGAGCGCTCTGAAGCCTCTTAACAGTGAGATAACGGTAAAGCCGTCACAGAAAGGGACGGGATATCTCACATAGGTGTCATTGATTCAATTATGAGGATGTGAAGGGACCATTTCTCTTCCAAAAATTACATTGCCTGCTTTTCAAAAATCCCTCTTCGTTTTTTCCCGAATACCTCTGACAATCAAATTCATCCCGTTCTTATGGAGAGAACACCTGCAAGAAACCTGGAGCATTAATTCTTGGGGTCCTGGTTTCGATGTGGGATATTTTAACTACTAATAAGAAGTAGGGACAGTTCAAAATAGTCTAAATTAAGGGAAATCTATATAGTGTTCGTCAAAGTTTCGTTCCACCTTTGAAAAATCGGGAGTAGTGGGAATGCTCTCGTAAGGTTCAAGATGTTCTGGTAGAAAAATGTTAAAAATTAGTTTTGCGCGATTCTGATGTCTTGGATACCTCGAAAACGTTGTCACACGTGCACAATGTATAGGGGCGGATTTATAATTAGGGCAATAGGCGCTAGTTGAGGGCATATGCATTGTAATTTTGCCCGTATATTCTTGCCCTAAAGAAGCGACTGAAATTTCTATAGGATGTACATTTGGTATTTTATGAAAATGCTCGAATTTTTACCAATAATTTGTGAGGGCTCAATCTGATTTATACACTTTGGGCCTCTGATAGCGTAAATCCGCCCCTAGCAAAAAAGTGTTATAAATATGGTTAAATTAATATAATATTTAATTACTATTACAATAAAACTATGATACATTTTATTACTTTTATATGCTATGTACAATTTACTATTAATTCTCGCAGACTAAAATACTAAAAGATGTAGATACGCATTTGGAAATGGTAAGTTCTGAATCATAGTTATTCTCAAATTTCCTACACACTGATACACTCCCGATTACGTAGATTCATTTTATCAGTATCAGAGGCTGTACCTTCTCGCTAATGACCTAACAGTACAGAATAGTTGAAGTTTTATGAACTATATTCTTATGTCTTATTAGAGTTGTCACTAAGAATGAGAAATGGAGATTATAGGTCACCTTCGGATAAGGTTCGGCAGTTTATAAAACATAGCCCACCTCGATCAACTAGCGGGTGGGGGTGGTCTAGACTATCTTAGAATAAGATTTAGGTGTATGAATTCATAGAATTTCGTAGAGGGAATCGAAAAATATATCGGGATCTGCCTGTCGTTTTGTGAAGAATGAATGCGCCAAATTTTCTCAGTCAATATTGACGTCTATTCTTTGGGATAGTTAACGAAAGGTGAAGCGCATCTTTAAGTCATCGTTTACAAAGGAAGTTGAGCAGGTTTGCTTTGGGAAGCCCTCGCCAAAAATCTCGGCATCGCCAGGATATGTGTGCACGCCATTCGCAAAGCAGAAGTGTGCTTCATCCGGGAGTGGACGAAATTTCCCCCACAAACCCCCGAGGATAATATCCGTCCACGCACGTGCTCTGCCATCCAATCCTCTACTCTCCTCTCGAAATCTGCATCCATTCAAGTTCCTCGCGTCCATTTTTCGAAAACTTTTTCCTCCCACTCCGGCGCGTGGAACAGGCAAATCTGTCGCGCATGCTGTTATGACAGCCCCATCTCGTCCCTTCCTCCATGTCCCCGCCAGCCTCTGCCATCTTTCGGGAGAGCGCGAAAACTAACTCGGCACAAACAACGTCCAAAAGCGTTAGAGAGGGAATTCGGCGCTCGCAGGTTTTTTGGGTCCGAAAAAACCCGTTTTGCAAGGGCGTGCGTGCGTCGCGCGTGTTTGGGATGGGGACGAGAGAGATTCAAGTCTGAAGAAGCACGTGTAAATCCGAGGTTATGCCTCTTTCCCGCTTCGTGTTCCAACTCTTCGCCCTCTCATCTCCGTAAACACTTTTTCCTCTTACCCTGGGCCCATTCGACTGCCCCCCTACCTTCCTCTCCTCTCAATATAAACCTCTCTCTTTAGCTCTTCATTCTACTGACTCTCTGAGCCTATTTGACTGCCCCCCTCTCAGGCCCTCACTCCTCTGTTTGCCCCCATTGCCTCCTCGTCCGTCTCATTATGAAGACCTGCGACATGAAGGCAAAAGCCGCCTTTTTTTCTTCCCTTCAAAAAACATCTCTGTCGTTCGTTCCACCCTTTGAGTGAAGCACTAAGTCTCGTGGATCAGCGCGTTGCTTAATACAGCGGCCCTTCCAAGTCTCCGTAGCGCTCGCGTCAGTTGGAAGTCGCTGTGTGGCGAATTAGGAATTCTCTACGTAAATAAACAAAGGTTGCCGGGTTTTTAACGTGCGCGGCTTTTTGTTAGCAAGCGTGTTATTTTAGAGGCGCGCGTATGAGCTTCGAGAACCTCGCAATTACCGCGAAGAATCTTCCTTTTTCCGTACGTGCCTGGTGACTGAAGGCCCTTTTGTGCGCCAGGGTACAATTTGCAATTTTGAACTGTTATTTTTCCGTCGTTTGGTCTTCCTGTCCGTGGACGCTCATGTAAATGCGCGTTATTTCTTCCTGATCCATTACGCTATTGGCCATCCATTTACCTCGATGGATTCCAATCTTATCCTCACCTTATGCCAGCGCCCCGACCTCTCTCTCTCTATCGAGTATCCCTCTCAACCCCAACATCGCGTATATTTCTTATGTTAATTTCTGTTCAAAATTGCATTTGTGTATAACTAAGCTTCAATTGTATGTGGAAAACTTAATCTTAACTTAATCATTTTTCGCGAGTTCCCAATGATAAAGTATTCACAAATTTTAGCGCTTCCACTATATAATGTTATAACAATAGCAAACTCTTCAGGAGAAAGGGACATAAAGAAAGTCTGACGGGACCGGGACTCGAACCCAGATCTTCTTTTTTCCGGGTGACTGCCCTAGCCAATTGAGCTCTCGTGGAGGATCCGGGTTCCAGTCCCGGTTCGGACGGATATACTGTATGTTCGTTTCTCCTTGGGGATATTCCTAGGCGCACACCTTAACACATTCACTGCGGATCAATCCTATGGAGTAATAAATACATTTGAAATGGAAGTATCCGTAGTGAACGTGTTAATGTGCAAAGTTACTCTTCACCCCTTTTCTAACATTGAAAACCATAGAAACTACCAAGGCACCGCGAGACCTTGCAGAATATCCGTGTACCCCGCAACCTACACCCTAATGCAACGGAGTACCGGAGGATATATTTATCCCTAGATTTTTTTTTGAAAGGGGAATTTGAAAAAGTTAATCGTGAATATCACATTATTTTGTATCGTTCCATCCCAGTTACATTGTGCAATTCCCAAAAGCTCTCCCCCATTCCATTATGGGTTAGATGGAAGAGGAGACTTTTAATCTCAATCTCGCCCAAATAAAGGCATTTATTATTATTATTATTATTATTCCGGAGGGCCCATAACGGATCATTGGGAACCAACGTAGATACTTGGAGAAGGTAGGCGGGGAACGATAACATTCAACCACGGAACTGATACATCCTTTTCCTCTTTAATTAGATGAGATGAGATTATATAGAATTTGCGGTTAACACAAAGAAGCCCCAAAAGCGATTCAAATGAGGAAATTCAACGACTCAATGAAAAAGAAAACGTTCTTGGTATATTTTTATCGAATCTCGCATCTGAGCTCCATTGAATGGTCCAAATAATGTGGGAAGAATATTATGAACGAAATTCTGCTATTTTTTAAAAATCGTTCTGTATTTTTGAAATATTTTTCCTTTTTCCCAGTGTGAAATGAGTAGAATAAATCGAACGAAGTGATTTCATATCCATATTTTGTTTGATAATTTAGAGGTGACATTTCAACCAAAATTTTAATCATTTTTTGCATTAATTACGCACCCATGGTGGAATTTACTAAGTGAAAGATAATTACCTTTATCAATCTCCCTGGAATAGCAAATGACCTAAAACACCCGACAGAAATGATTTTCCTGCGAAGATAACATATCTCTTCTGCAGCAGCATTTCCTACCGCCTGCCCCAATTATTGCATCACTTTTTATGACCTTAGCTGCATTATAGAAAAAAGTTGGGAATTTTGCTTTTCTCATGTCATTTATCTTATTCATTACTTGCTCTCGGGATTCAAGATAAATATGGGCTCATTTAGTGAAAAAAATAGCGTTGTAGATATGCTTTGAGAGGGCGTGCTACGGTACTCGTGTTGAAAACTAAGCGTGTATTTGGGTCATTATATCATCATAATTTTTGAGAGATTAGCTGAATGTACAGTAAAGTATTCGTATTTGTAAATATTAATGGGAGTGATGTAAATTTCGATATGTTTTTGTGTAAAAATATCATTCCAACATCAAGAGTGAATCGTTCTTTTCAGTCTGCCCTTTGTTAGTACGTTAACTCATCATAAAAAATAACTCGTATAGGAAGATAAGGGGTTCATAGATAGCCAAGTGGGCAACGCGTTCGACTTCGGAGGCTACGGGTTCGATTCCCGGTGGGGGCTCACGTGCGATCTTAGCTGTAGAAGCACTTTTAACATTAATAGTCATGATAAGTATCATATTGAATGACAGCGAACTATTTCAATCTCTCACAAATCTCTTTCTGTGATGAAGTTAGGAAAGTTTCCTTTCATAACTTTTAGGGTAATCTAAGCTTTCCCCTTCTAGGATTTCTAACATTGTCTCTGAGAGCATAAAACCTGCGGTCAAAGGTATTACAACCAATTCTTACCGAGGAAATTAACTAATTGCAGTTATTACTTATGTTTTTGTAGTTTATTTTCCCTTAAAGTAATAAATAAAGGAGGAAATTATTATGTCAGTGCACTTAAAAAGTTCCCTTCCCAAGTAATACTGGAGGTCAATGATATCTAAGTTGTGAATTTTTTCCATCGGTAATGGAAATAAAATCTCTTGCATTTATTAGCATTGCCATGGCCTTCCACAAAGTAAAGCCTTCGCATATTGGATGTATTCTTTCCATCGAGCTAGGAATTAATGAGACAAATAAAATCATTATCACGATCATACATTTTTAATTTTTGGAAATCGATTATATAGGAAAAAGAGTTCGTAAATTAGCCATTATTGTAAGTAGAGAAGAGGTTTAAAGTATTTTTAATTTAATCGGTTTTCACAATCGAAAATGCAATTTATAATCATTAGTTGAATTAAAAATTGCATATTCCACGTATAATTCATTTTATCATTTTTCCGTCGGTATTATTGTGTTTTAATAATTAACGTGGCATTCCACGAATTATGATCGATTTTCATCAATTGCATTCGCAAAGATCTAAGATAATTCTCACGCCTTCATCGTTGGAATGTTTTTGCGTGCATGGAAGATTCACTTGCAGTTCACGGGAGTTAAGGGTGAATAGACAAGCAGCTGTATCCGCAGAGACATCCGTGATGCTCACGTTTCACAAACTAGCGTAACTGGAATGCGACGTAACCGGTTCATCGACGACCACCCGAGCGAAACCGGACAAAACCGTATTGCGTGTTCTGCAAGAACCGGAGCGAAAACCGAAGCGAAAGGAAACCGCAGACCACCATATCAGGTTGTGCCTTCCCCAACCGCTTTCCCAAGCACCGCATAATGGCCGTTTGGGAAAACTCACCGCGGAACCCAACCAGTATCCGTGGACGTGCCCCTCATAATCCGCCTCGGTTTTTCACGTGGAATTCTTTCATCGATTTCGCATTTTTTAATATATTCCCTCCCCCGCTCTCGGTATCTTTTCCCATTCTCTCCATTTCTTTTGTGCCACCATCACACTCAATCCCGAAAGCAGCGCATTTCTTCTGTCATCCCTTTGAAGACATTCCTTGCTCGCTGCCCCTTCCTTGCCCTTTTCTTCTCAATTTCTCCCTCCCTTCCCAAGTACGCCCGCCGCCCCACAGCCTTTCTATTCATACCTTCCGTTTATGGTTCGAAGTCGTGTTGGTATTTCCGAGGAAGATTTGTAAAGAAAAAATTGGAAAGGCTGCAGAAAGGATCGCGCGGGTTCGAACGAAAATTATCCATCAAATTGCGAAAGGAGGATGCGAAACACCGCGATCGATACTCGGGGAGGGAAAAATCTCGTTTTTTACTCTCGGAGTCGAAATGAGTTTGATGAGATTAAAGTCGGATCCGGCTCTCTTTCTTCCTTTTCGAAATTTCTTTGATTACGCTTCGGAGGGAATGTTTAAAACGGTCTCGTTATACGAAATGTGTCGTTTCCCGGGTTCTTTCAGATGTGCGCTTAATAGGCGCTTTTTTGGTTTAGTTCCGGTTTTGTTCTCTTGTGTGGGTTAACCGAGTTTGGATGTTTTCGTCGAGTGTTTGCGGAGAAATTTGCCGTTTTTGTGAGGCTTCCCGTACAGATTTACGGCTTATGCATCTTTTAAAAGTTGCTCCCCAGCTGCTACCGCAGTTAGCGCTCGCTGCAGCTTGGAGTCGCGGGAGCTCTGCGATCACCCGGTCGCACAGAGGGCCAGAATGGAAAAAAGTTGGCCAAAAATACGGAGTGCTGTAATGGTTTTATCGAGGCTTAGGAATTTCGCATGGTCACTCGTCAATAAATTCTGCTAACAACTATGCGTGTCATTTATGTTGGTTTATGTTGATACATTAGCGAAAATGGTGCTCCGACGTGCTGATTGGTCCTGCAGCTTTTTCGAAAAGTCAGTGAATTTCTCGGCGACGCTAATTTTCGCAAAATTTTATTTCAGATTTCCCTTCATAAACCTTTAAAAATATCGTGGTGTAATGGTGGTATACCGTGATGGCCTGGCTAGTTCGATTTTTACTATTTTCCTCGCTTTTGGTAAAAATTTGCTTTAATGTAAGGGTCTGCCATTTTTTACACAACGTATGCAATTATTCAACTGCGATCATTAAAATGGTGTATCATTAAAGACAACGAACAGGTTTATTGAGGTTATTTATTACAGGTTAGCTCTGCATCCTTTTACCTCATACGGGTTCCGCATCGGCATGAAGAATTTCGCAGAAAATTACAGACGGGCATTTTTCGTAAAATTTGGTCAACTTTGACCCCTATGTAACTTTAATACCCAAGAATCAACGTAATTGACACGCATAGTTGTAAGCAGAATTATCACGAGTAACTCTGCAAAATTTCAAAGTCCGGTCCGAGAAAAGAAACATTTCGTATTTTTGGTAACGTAACGTCCGCTCTTTTCTATCCCAATGTGCGTCGCCATGTTTATGAACGTGCTGCTAACAGTAATCACGGGAAGTAGGCAAGCGAGCAAATGAACTCCGCAGATATTTTTGGGAGAAGTCTTTCTTATCGATCTAAGGAATACGGAAAAGTATCGCCTATTCATCATAAGGCTGAACTTTGGTTTTCTATTTTCATAAAGCAGAATGTTTTATTCGCTTGCCGTGCACTTTGAACAGGAGGTACATTAAGGTTAGTTGCTTTCGAAAGACTCACATTTCATTCGAGAAATGTGACAGCACCCGGAAGGAACGAAAAACTTAGTCTTGTCGGTTCTCGTCGCAAGTAAAAGAACCTGTATCAGAAGTTTCCAGTTAAGAGAGATCAGAGGCTTGGTGAGTGGATGGGTAGTATATACTTATTTTCTGAAAAAATTATACGGTCCATTGTTCTACCGTATCATATAAACTAAGTAAAATTACCATCACATTAACTTAATACCATTTAGTGAATTAAGCTGACCCTGCTATTATTACTTGACGAATTAAGTGTTTGTCATTTCTCTGGGTACTGGATTGAGAACAAAATATCTTTTATTTAATTTTCCCTCAGTCTTGCTCATGGTTGTGATAATATAAAATCCTCCTAGGTATGAGTGATGCTTAATGGTGGCTTTCATCCTGGCCTCTCATCGAATGTTATCGAGACTAACAAACTACCTCACTCCTCATCTTGTCTTGTAAGCCTCATTTCCCTTCCGAAGCATTTTTTAGCTGATGTTTCAGCCAAACAGTCTTCGTGCGGAATATTTAGATGGAAATTAATTAGGTAATACTTAGAAGAAAGAAATCAAGTAATACTTAGAATTTATTAAAATACTCGAACTTTGGAAGCAAATTTTCTTTGAGAAGATTAAAATAATCCAAGCAAGATTAATCCTTTTCGGATGATTCTTGACGTAACGGATTAAGAAGATTGTTAATTACAAATTAATATTTTAGGAGGTAACCCCTTTGGTACCATTATACGAGGGGATAACTAGAACATCCTCTCCACGACCCTGAGAGCGCTTGTCTGGATTTGACAGGAAGGCTGTCATTTCGCTGACATCTTGTGGCCATTTTCCGCACTTCGAGGATAGAACGGTGCAAATCCTCCCCATCAGCTCCAGCAAACGGTCAAATTTAATTGCCTAAATTGGGCAAGTTGTGTGGTGTGCGAGAAATTCGCGCAAACAGCGTTCCTCTTCTCTTTAGCACAATGTTTGGCAAGGTCGTGTTAATATTTCTTCTCTTTCGAGTTCTCATTACGTATGCAGCGTCCTTCGCCGAAAACACCTCAATGTTGATCACAACGCACATGAATTCTGATATATTAGAAATAACGGTATAATAGACTTCCGTCGGCAAATGTTACGATGTTTTTATTATACAGTTCTTAATTTAGCGTAGATATTGGTATTCGCTGTTTTTGCTCCCTATGAGGCGTGATTTAAGGAAGATATCTTAGTATTAGGTGACGCTAAAATGATTTACTCCACCAGGGTTAGGCAGAACTTGCAGATCATCGTCCCTCCAGCATTTATTAGTATTATTTTGTATTTAAATTGGTTTAATTTGCGTTTAGTAGAAATTTCATTTGATGGTATTCATGTTTTATTTCATTAATTCTGTTGAAATTATGTCTTATCGTTTGAGTTCACCCTTTAATTATGTTATCATGTTTGGTGAACGTTAAAATCAATAATGGCAATAGAAGTGAAAGAAATAAACATTGGCATGGGTGGTCAATCTACGGGACGTATGGCAGAAGTGGCGCAGTACGTGATTATTATTGGCGCGCGGTTAATCCAGTGAAGGAATTTAAAATTTCGAACACATTTTACGGATTTACATATAGATACACATACCTACTCACTTTGAATAAAATACTGCTGAATTCTAGAAAGTAGTAATATTGCTAAAAATGACTCGAGGTAAATAAAAACCTATGGACTTATACCGGGAATCGAACCCGGGACTACTTCCAGCAAAGGCGAAGGCGGTACCCTTTAGGATATCCGGGAGACGCTGAATTCTAGAGACTGCTTTTACTATATTTTATGGTGCATCATTTTAGTTTGTGTGGCAAAAAAAAATTTTGACGTATGGGCTTTTAAAGGTTGGACGCCCTTAGCCAATATAAGGTATGACCAAGAGCCCAAACTTAAAACTGCTGGCGAGGTGCTAATACGATTATTTTTTATCCGTTTCATTTTCAGTACAAAATTGTTCGTTAATGGTTAATTGGATGTATTGAAGTCACTAGGATTATTGTTATTTGAAGCTTATTACGTGACATAATTGTTCAAAACGCCTCTCCCACAGTTGGGAACTTTCTGTGTGCCTTACTGTTTGCAGGAATGTAATTTGCTTTCAATTCCGTCTATCATACATGTGACTTACTGTTTACAATATTCATCTCTTATTAGCCAATGGAAATGTCGTATCATCCGCAAAATTAGTAATACGTCATACTCCACTGAAAACTGAAAGGAGCGGCTGCTCATTTCAGTTCTTGTCCAGCAGTCTTGTAATAAACTTTCAAAGACGAATTTTGATCACCCTGCATCGGAACATCAACAATGGCTTCAAGCGTACGCTACATTTTCATAATGACGTAAATCTACATTTGTTGGCAAGTAAAGCCGAACAGAAATGTTTGTTTATAATTGATCGTTGCCCGTATCTGGAAGATGATTCTTCCCAAAGCTTTTAAAATGCACTCTTCGGTACTGTGTTTGTCGAAAAAGTTTCCTTCGTTTCGTTTTATTATTTTTGTGTCGTGCTTGAAAGGGCTGACGAAATCTAATGATGGAGGATGTTCACGCTGGATGCCAGCAGGCATGGCTGAAATCACTCCTTCCTCTACAAGTTACCTTATCCGTATTTTTTGTAATTCACAGCAAGTGAGGGATTTTGCTTGAATTAAGAACCCTAAAAATGGCGGTTATAACAAAAAACCGAGGGATTTCTTTGTTAGAATCTCTTATTGGAAGTTGGAATGTTGACGTCGCATGATGAAAAGATACCTCGTTAGGTTTCGGTCTTATATCCGAGGTTTGGGCTTCTAATTCTTCTTTCTTTCAGTACAGTTGGCGAAATCCAATTCCGTTGGAGGTATTTTCATCCGTAAAAGTCCTAATGTAACTTGGAAATTGAGAAGATGTTCATGCCGAATTAAAAAATGAAAATATTTTTATAATACCATAGGCTCCACCGTTAGTCTTTCACTTTATTTCATTATATTCTACCCGCTTATATATCGTCAGAAGCCCCAGTATTGAGTCTTGTACTAGAAATTTTTTTATGTAAGATGATATTGTATATCCTGACTTTTCGTTTCTTGCGTAATGAGAATTTTCGTGTATGTATTAATTACATATTATTATACGCAAATTCAAAATTGTTTCTATGTATCTACAAACTGCACTGTCATTTTTAACCGGACATTAAAATAAATATGCATATTTAATGTATTCAGGAAGCAAATATACTTGTATTTTCTCGGAATATTAGACATTTTGAGGCAACATATAATCGGATACGCGAATATCTATGGAAGGTGTGATTGTAACCTGAAGATGTCTGAAACCTTACGAGAAACAAATCGCAATAAATATAAATTCTGTAGAAATAAAACGTTCTTTTCCTGGATATGGAACCTTTCGACAGAGTTGAGCTGGACCACATCAGATATATTTTATGTACTTGGTTGTCGAAATGCGCTAGGAATGAGTTTATGAACCGACCGGACAATCTTACCGCTGTTCGATAAATGGAACTTGACCTCAGAAACTTAGATACTTGGTGAAGTAGGTGTAACATACCGAAAACCATAAATTTTCTGCAGTAAGCATTTTGTTGGGTAAAATTTATTTTGCTCTGAAAAACTTCCAAATCAGTTAACACGATTGGGTTTAAAAGATTATTGGTATTTATCGACGTCAATATTCTACTTACATGTCCCCTGAAAGAAGAGTTGTCTGATTCTAGAGGTTCTCACTTGACTGAACGGTTGGTAAAATTTCTCGTGTAAGGATATATAAGGATTGGAATGAATGAATAAATTAACTACATTAAGGCGAAGGCATGCCATTATGTTAATAAATCAATGCAGTGCAAATGAATAATATAATTGAAAGCACCACGTAAGTGAATGTAGTTAAATCAACTATCTAAGAATAACATAATCCAAATCCTACAAGGAACATTGTCGAAATGAATCAAAATTATACAGTGACAATGTACATTTTATATAAGTAGTTAAATCAAAGAAACCATTCGCTGATTCATAAATGTATTCGTATAAGTTAGTAGTACTCAAGATAGACATATAATATACGATACACCCAGAACTTTTGTTATGCACAAAGTCAGTACGTGTATGGAACAGTATTTATTTACTAAAGATTATACTATGTGTTTACCATTATTATACGAGACTGTACACTCTAATTACTATCTATTAAAGTATATGATATATAGTGTCGTACATTATATCTAAAATAACAAATTAAATCATTCATGGTGAATAGAAAGAACTAAATATTCCAGTTTCTACAAAACGTTTTATTAAAAACTGACGACTAGTTTCAACGCATTTGCTTCATTCTTTTGCTTCAAGACTCGAGATTGACCCTAATGCGTCGAAACTGGACGTCAGTTTTTAATAACATTTTTGTGCGGAAACCGGAATATTTAGTTCTTTTTATTCACCATGAGTAATGTTAGAAGGTTCCACGAAGTGAAGACTGAAGTAATTCATTATATTTTGTAACTGAAGGCACATTTTAAAACCATAATGAATATATTTAACCCTGAACCTTTTAAATATTTCTCCCAGCGAATTTGTGTCCTGGGTACCTCTTATTTACTCATCTTTGATCTTTTTATTTTTCTGTCATGAAAGAGATTCTGATATAATTTGGCGAACTTTTCATGTAGAAGCGCATGACTTCGAACGAGCCCACACATGTTAAGCTAATGACGAGGGGAAGCGGGTGATACTTTCCTGATAAAAATTTTATTCACAAGCCATTTTCCCAGTGCAAATACGAGGCTTCAAAGTGTAAAAATCATTTGTTAAAAGCTGATAGCGTCATAAAAGATAGCAACAAGTTGCAAACGGCGTCCCTGACTGGCCGCTATTTCTCTTGGAGATGCAACAATGATTCAAGCGTCGGCTTGATATCTCTCAAAATAATATTTAAATCGATTTGATTGAGCCGTAAAAAGTAGCTTCCCTCGACACGACGTGCGAAAATCCATTCTCTGATTTGAAAAAAGAAACATTACGTCGTAATGCATAATGTATATTTTATGTTGTAAATTTTTAAGCGCGGGAACTCTTGGCGCGCGGTGTTACAAAGCATGTCGCGCAGAGGAAATTCCGGATGGTTTTATTTAAACGCCGGATATAAAGAAGTACAAAAATTGAAGAAAGCTACCTGATGTCATATTCATCTCATAGCCTGCGTTTATGCCTGTTTCCAATACAGAGTTTAGCTGCCATAGAATAGAGGTCCATTTGCACGTGGCTACAGACGCCCGTCCCTCGGTTTCCACACTTTTTTGTTTCTCCGCTACACAAAAGAGCTTTTAACCAAGTGAGTCGCTACGCGGAGACGCCAAGAAAAATTTGCAGTTTATGACGTGGTAGTAAACTGTTAAAAATATGAGCATCCCGTTTACTCTGCGGGAATGTGACTGATTCGAAGTTAACGCTCAGGAGCTGCACTGTAACACTATAAATTTTCATAGTCTTCTCTGTTCGGTTCAGAAATTTTCTAGCCTCTTATATTTCTTTCAACCTGCTATGAATATTTTTGTTTTACCAAGGAAATTCAACTTAAAATGCATCATTCAAGACCTTCTCCTATTATGTCCGATAATTACTTCACTCATTAATTTTAGTAATAACAGTTATGAGGTTTGTTTTCTGCTTTATAAGTTTTGCCGTTATTTTCCTTTGTAATAGTAACCTATGTTCCGTTAATAACCACGAATTGGGCCTACAAAGTTTGAAATAGAAAGAAAGCAAATCATAATGATGTTCAAGTAAACAGGTTTGAAACTTTTAGAAATAAAAAGTGATTCATTTTATGTACTGTTAAAAATTTTAAACTTGAATATCTATTAAACTTAGTGACTTTTCCCAATTAATGAATAAAATATATTAATATATGTATTTGTGTGGGTGTTTCCCCGCATCGTGGGTTTTTCTCGATAAACCTTCAGTTGAGGAGTTTTTCCCCACAAACAAATCTTTGTTTTTGTACGTATCTATTTAGTACTTTATATTGTATCTAGGTGTATCTAGTGGAAGGGTTTTTATTTATCAACTTGGCTGCCTATTAATTTATATTTACTGTATTTATCAATTTTCTTATACCTATGTTTNAATTCAAGTTAATTATTTTGGTTATTAGTGTAATATTATTATTATGTAATATCTCCAGAGATTAGGTGGCAGAGAGGACATTTTGGTCTAACCTCGCCGTAAGAGTAAAATAATATGAATATAGACAACTCTGCGGGAGAAAAAATTTAAAATTGCCATGCTAGAGTAGCCCTTTCTTCCTTCGCTTCTGCTAGCACATCTGTTATCCACCAGTGATTAATCGCCAATTAATACTTGATACTTTATCATTATCACCAATTTTTATTCCATTTCAACGCCTGTTCAACAAACCTTGACGTGGAAAATGATGAAATCTTCGAGATTCATGGACTAACCGTGCTTTTTGGTGTAATAACAGAAGCTTTTCGTGGCACCTCCATCGGCTCAGGTTTTCACACCCGCTCGTCTTTTAGCGTAATTAAACACTTTTCCTCACTGAAATTCGTGCAGATTCTCCGGCTAGTTTCCTTTTCGTATCACGGAACTTACATTGAAGGTATTAGCGACGGTCGTGCATGCTGGTCTCGCCAGAACTTCCGGATTCGCTTCATGTTCTTTGATATACGGACGAACACGGGAGAAGTCATTACAGAGCTCCGATACGTTACGCCAGCTCATGTATTCAAACTACAATTTGGCCCTTTAACCAGTGGGCGAAGAAAGCGACCTTTTTCACCCATAGGACGATTTTTTTCGCAACATATTTTTGGCGACAATTTTAACGGCGCCAGGTAATAGCGAGTCGTGGGTAACTTAATTTCTCCCCGCCCATAGCTGACACGGCGATTTGAATATTTTCCTCTCTCCGCTCCTATAATTTCTGATTAACAAGAATCCAGAATGCCGCCTTACTCCCTTGTAATCCACCGCTTAAATTTTTGTTTAATCGCTTTTCTTTTATTCCGCTGTCCTTATACGCCAAATATATCACGCGGTCCGTTATTTCTGTTTCTGGGTGTTAAAAACGCGCAATTAAGTTTTTAAAATGACTGCGTGACGCTTTCATCTCCCGTACGTTTACCCACCTAACGCAGTGGTTTTCTTGTGCGGTCACACGGGTTTCATGGGGTCGTAAGATGTTTCTAAGCGGCTCCAAAAAAAGAGGCGTTGAAATTACTTCCGTGCTTTTTCAGTGTGATGATACCATAGAAGATAAAATAGAAGCATTGGCGTAATCTGTATGTTACTTATTGAACCGAGTAGAAGCTGAGTGTTTTCGGGGCAATAGAGAGAAATGGAAATAAAAGAATTAGAGATAAAAATGAAATAGTTTTTGCGCTGTGGTTTCTATTTTTTCTTAGAGCAGCTATGGTTGCGGGTCACACGTAATCATGTTTTCTTTCAATCAATATTCCAAGGTAAGGTCCCGCTTACAGGGCTAGGAAAAACATTTCGGATAATTACTTCCTCTTATCCGGAGGAAGCCGTAGGATCCTTCCAATGAAAGCGTTAACTAATTCATCGTAGAATGACCATAGGTCAGAGCCGTCTCTAAGACCCGCGGGGCTTCACTTAAAAGAAATCCCATTTAATTGGAATTTCTCCAGTTTGTGATTGTATTATGTTTCTAAAACGCAGGCAAATATGTTTTAAAACTACTCGCGAAGATGGGTTTAAGTTAATTTTTTTTAATTGATAACACTATTGGAATTAACATATTTCATTTTCTATCTTAAATGCAAATTTATCGATAATTTTTGATTTATCAAACTTATCAACTTCCTCATGTTCGAGTGGTAAGTACATAAACCTGTCGGACTCTCTTGGGGAATCGTTCTTAAGTAAATTTTTGTTAAAGAAACGAGGAAAAGTCGAACTTTCATTAATTCCAATATTTATTCGGACACGACCATGGTTTCGACTCATGGGGTCATCACCAGGTACATTTTAGTAATTTTAATATTTTTTATTCATTTTAACCCTGAAGAGGATCTTTCAGCCGATGCCGCAGTTACTGGCACTGTTAGAATTATTCTATGAAATACTTCTGTTTGGGTTAACTTCTTTCAAACTTATGTCGAGGTAAATACCCGCTTGAGATTCCCAAAAGCTCTAACACCCAGAGAGGCGGGATCCCCATGGGCGCGAGGCCCGCATCGACTACCCTCCAGCCCCTCGCACGACGCTGGGTGTATAAAAGTTTCGTAACCAGAATTTATTTAGAAAGATTTGGTAAAATTGGCGGGCCGTTTTTCAGAGCCTTCATCGGGCCATGATCTAGCCTGCGCTCGAGATGTTGCTACTCAACAACACCTCTGTTATGCCTTTTATCCCGGGAGTAAAATTTCAACCGTTCCCATTTTCAAAATGTATTCGTAAATAACAGTGAAAAAGACTGAAAATTAATGAAAGTAAAGTTATTTATTAAATCAATTAATTTTACTCGAAATAATGAGTGAAAATAAATCCCCAATTACATGCTCAATAATGAAAGGGCAATATATTACACATAAAGTTTATAAATGCGAAGGTAATAAAACAGTATTCTAAAATTACGTTAATTATAATAAATTAAAATGAAGTGTTAGAATAGGTGTTAAAATTGTATACGCTTTTCTCTTTCAGGAACACTAAGTCTCATAAAAAATCTACATGATTAGACAGTTCAATTATTGGTTGAATTCACAGGAAAACGGGTAAGGCTGACTTTGCGCAAGATGGTGCGCACCCAGGAAAAATCCCAAGAAATAATGGACTCGAAAAAAGTCTGACGGGACCGGGAATCGAACCCGGGTCTCCCAATTGCCGGCCGGTCTCCCGAATGGCTTGGAGATATGTTCTTTCGGGATAGTTCAACGGACAGAGCACCCGATCGGCAATTGGGAGACCCGGCTTCGATTCCCGGTCCCGTCAGACTTTTTTCAAGTCCATTCTTCTTTGGGATATTGGTTGAATTATTCGTTGAGTGGTTGAAAATTTATGTTCATTTTACTTACGAAAGGGAACTTCTAGAAAGGATGTTTTCTTAGTTCTGCGGGACAGGAAGTCCAAAAAGATCGAGTATTTAACAATTTCACTATTGATATTATGTTCAGCATATTTTTCGATAGACCGCTACAAAATTTTATGTTGGCTGCATTATATAGTTCTTTCTTTAAAGACAGATGTACGATCTATATATTTCATCTCGCTGATATGCAGGTATTCAAATTCGCATCCTTTCGTATTTATTCCGAATTCCCTCGCACAGTTTTCTTTCGGCCCTGCATCTTAAGCTAACCATTCCCGAAAACCCTCGCTGGAGATGAACTTGCTCCATCATCTTCTCTACTATCGAATTTTTGAATCCCAGATTCAATAATTGAAATTGGATGTCTTTTTACTAGAAGACGTTTTGCCCTCTCAAAATGTGTCCGAGACAAAAATGAAATATCCCATATGCAATCTACGGAACCGTGACCCAGTAATGGAGTATCGACGGAATTGAATACCGGGTGCCCATGTCGTCAGGCCCAACTCTTTCGTATCCAAAAACCTTCTAGATCTACGCTTGGATGATTGACCTTCGGAAGATCGATGTTCGAATAGAGGAGGCTTTTCTGAATATAAGTTGGAATATATTTCCACGGTAGTAATATAACGGTTTTTTCTAGGAGGGTATCATGAAGGTTCAGTGGGCGATAACGCTGGAGATGAGCTTGGCCTAGTACTGTAAATCCGGAAGAAAAATATAAAGAGGAGCGTTTCAAATATGGCAGCATTCGTAAGTAGAATATTGGAATATTCTTGCCGCTTTAGCATTCATACAGAAAAAATCGCTCGTTTTATCTTTTTCGTTTTCTACGTCGAGTTTATGCGTAGTTCAAGTTGGCGAATCATATTTCTACTTTTGATGTTCATACCTTTGCTGCGGTCGTGAGTAGTGTTAGTTATTTAGTGCGTAAACTTCCTCTCATCTCGCGCTCCTACACTCATTAAAGCGGAATCTACGATCATACCGTCGACTAATGCGTACAGGAATCAAAGGATCGCTTGAGCATAAGCGGACCGCCTGAAATTTTCTGCTAAAACACCGCTTAAAAGCTGCCATGCGTAATTTAACCAAGCGCAGTTTGAAACAGCGGCAGCGGGATTTGTGGAAGCCGCGTGATTGGAAATAATTCGCGAGATCTCTGCAGAAATTGCACCCGTGTAGGCATCGTATATGATTGTCACCGAGTCCGTAGCTATGGCAGCGTCTCATTGTGACAAACTTGCTATGAAGTTCAAACGTATCACGTGCACTAAAATTACTCTTTTTCATTACTTAATCGAGCGTTCTTTCCGGTCACAAATATTTACGGGAGTGTGTCGATACAGTGGTAACTCGGCTAACGCAACCATGTGTACAAGTTGACGAAGATTTTCCTTTTAACTTTTCTCTCACGCCGCTAACGAGTACGAATTCGACTTGGGATGTTTTGGCGGATTCATTAAAATATCACTTCAACAAAATGATTATGGCCATCCACGTCTGTATATAATCAAGTGTGGTAGCTTTTTGAGAAGATTTGTTTATTTTAGGACATAGGAGCGCTCGAAAAATTTCGTCCCGGCTAACGAACTTGATTCCATAACGAATTATTATCATAAATCGAGATTTCAGTGTCTGTGTCATGCGTTGGCGATTTCCCTCCGCGCGTATGCAAGGGGTTGATTTTTTCTGGAAGCAAGTTTACCATGAGAGTATTGATTTTTGATAGAAAGTTAGGCAAAAAGTTTCTGGTGTCCTATTTATTATTTATCATTATTTTTATATGCGTTACAGAAGTACTAATAGTCAGGCGGTAACGTATTGCTATTTTAGATTTATTCCAATATTACGCTGTGCAATCAATGCGCTATACAATACAATATAGTGAAATATACTATGCTAATTGCAATAATGCAAGGTTTTTTATTACTACAGGGCATCTATCATCTAGCTACATAATACAATACGTACATTTTCGTGTAGCAAAAATACATTATTACTGAAAAAATATCTTCCCGCAGTAACAATAAAATGTTAAATACAGCTGTCTCCTAGCTACAAGTACGCTAATTCATTCGCATTTTCTATTTATAATGGGGATAGCTATCGCAAAAATGTTCTGCAATCAATGTGCTGAATAGTTTTCGAAAGATTTAGGCAACTTTAGTGCCGAAATATACATTACTAGTAGCAATAGATAGCCACAAGTTTATTTCGCCGTAATTAAAAGATTATTTTAATGGCCAGCTCTGCTGTGAGCTATAAGATTTATCACGTCTATAAGTAATTTTTCTGCCTAAAAAGTAGGGTTTTTCCGGTGACTATAAAAGAAAATACTGGCTTTATCGCGTACGAGAGAAAGGAATGTCAGTTGCGAATAACGATGAGTTTAAGTCTGAGAGAGCTGACGTATAAGACATTCTTCAAGTACCATTGTGGCTGTCATATGTCTGAATTGAGTTTATCCTTTTAAATCTTAACCCACCTTTGAATCTCTGTGTTTACTTTATGCAAATCTTCATCAGTCCATTCTTTAAAGCGTCGTATGTTTCCTAGGTGCGAAATGTAAAACGGAATTCTCAATCGATCAAAATAATGCCCGTCGCCGTTTGAAATCTCTCCCGCTGGAAATTCACGCGGCAATTTGTGCACGCCAATTCCCCGTTACAATAACGCTTTGCAGTGGGCCATAGAAGTCTTCGGATTCAGAAGTTATTTTCGTTTAATCGGATGTTTTCATGTTTAACTAATGCCCGTCCATGTATTGAGCAGGCGATTTTTATCCGCTCTAAGGGAGAAAACGCTTTCAAAATTATTCTTGAATCAGGTTCTATTGGTGTTTAGAAGGTGGTAAATGTGTGAATAAGTTCAGTGCGGAATTCAATAGAATTCTACCATTCCAAGTTAAATTTCAGTCTTGGGCATCGTTCATCATCCCCATTGCGGGGTACTCATATTGTTAAACGTGGCCCTATTTTTAATTCCATAATAATAGTAATTTTTTTTATTACCAAAACTAAGCAAAATCACATTCCGTCAGAGCAAGTCTGTCGACAGAATGTATGTAAAGAAAATGGAAAAAAATACAGAAAAAAACAATTGAGATACCAGCTCAGGCTCTCCATAATAAGAAAACCATTATTTGTGCTGAATAAGAACAGAATACATACAATACAGAACAAACGTNAAAAAAAAACAATTGAGAAGCCAGCTCAGGCTCACCATAATAATAAAACCATTAATCGTGCTGAATAAGAACAGAATACAACAGGACAGAATGACAATTTACAATATAATTAATTATAATAAGTTTACAATACAAGTAATGCATGACAAGAGAAAAAAAGTAAAAGAAAAGACAAGGTAAAAATAAAATATACTTACAAACTCTTTAAATACATCAGTAAGCATCTTTTAATGATAACCTTAATATTGTGACACTTAGAATTTTGACTCACGTTACTGTAAATCTTTTTATATTTATTCCAAATTCCTGGGACTAGACTTTCAAGTCGATACTGTCCATAATTATTGTAGAATCTAGGAATGACAAAAGCTTCACTTCTTTTTTCATAGGGACTAAATTTGAGCTTACAATATTCAGACTGGATAAAGTATTTATTCATAATGCACTATTAATAGTAATAACACTAATAATCAGTAATTATTACATATAAAAATAAGCAATAAAATACATTGATATTATTACTACTACTATAATCAATAATTTCTGGCCGTACTTCATTAAAGACGTAACATATACGAGTATATACTAGCTGAAGTGTCCTTTGATTCTCATCGGGGAAAATGGAGATGGGATTATATATAGTAGTTCTATAGGGTAGATACGTAGATGTAGATATAGTCAACGAAAAGAACATTTAGAAGCTTCATCATTTTGAAATCCCGTTCCCAAGAATGTGATGATTAGTAAAACACTCCAAAATGGTCTTATGTGTATCCCTGCGATTCGAAAATCCAAATCATCCGTAAGTGCAAATTTTAAAATCTCTGATAATTTCCCTTCTCTTTATATCGTCAATTCTTGCCATTGCTTCTAAATGGGCCTAAATACACAATGTATTCTTATGGGAAAATGCATGAGCTCGGATTCAACAATCGCGTTGTTCGTCAGGGGGACGAGTTGTTTACAACCTCAAAATTTCACAAATTATTCGTATATTTTATCTAAATTCTCGCAACTTCGATACGAAAGCGATATTCCACGACCATAATAATAATGTGTGTTTAATTTCCCGTCTTTTCTTAATTATCTCGATTTAATTCGTCTATCCCTTCTAATTTAATTTTACAAAAGAAATGAAGTCTGTAACCGATAAAATTGAACTTTACATGTATTTCCTTTGGAAATCTATCGGAATGATCTTACTTCAAACCCAGATAAGTTAAAAAGGTGATAGTACTTCCTTCCGGGTCTCAGAGAACACGTATGCAAAGTTGGACGCAAATTGGACAAACGGTGTGGACTCCAATCTCGGACAAACATGCATACATACAAACCCACAGAATTTCTACTTTATATGTATTGGTATATAAAATCTTCAGGCCGAAATTTATAAACAGCATTGTCATCTTTCTATTTACTCTCGATTCTGATAAAAAATTTGGCGGTCTTAAAATTGGAGCTCACCCCGTAATAAGTAATAACTCAAATTTTTATCCCAAACGGAAATTCTCCGCAAAATTACGAGCTGAAAATTCAAATTGAGGTGGAAATAACATCAAATTTCTTGAAGGCAAAGCCATTAAAGGGGGATTAAAATGGAAATTGTTTTCCCTTATTTTACCCAATTAGAGCGTTTAAATTCAAATGCCCACGTGTTGGAAGTATTCCTCCTTATTCTCTCAGCCGTTTTCCTTGATTGACCAAAAAATGTCGAAAGAGACGAGGGGAGATTCCGCTGAAAAAGTACAAGAAATGTTCACCGACGCTTATTGTTCGCGGAATAAAGGCGGGAAACTCATTAGTTCTCCAAAGAAATTGATCTCAAATGAACGCGGAATCTTACATTCTAGCATTCGACTTTCCTGAGGAAGAAGAAAGACAAAGATCTTAATTTATGTCGCGTAATAAGAAGCACCACAACGTACCCTGTATTAAATGAGACAATCAACAAACAGTCCTGTAAGACTTGATTTTTTCAGCCGGAGATTCTTCGCCGTCTATTGAGAATTACGTTATACAAACGCGATAGAGAGCCGCTTTTGCGGAGAAATTTTTCAGAATACGGAAAAATTTAATTTTTCAAGGGTTATTTTTCTTCTCTCAAGTCACTGAGTACCGCTCTCAACGTCATTGTTCTAAGTTATCCGTCGGCGCAAAATCCGTGTGAATTTCAAGAATCATTTACCGTGGTCGAGTGAAATTGTGTGATCTGGATAAGAATTGTATATTTTTATAAGTCGAGATGCAGGAAGGTTTTGAATCACTTGATTTCTGTTCGGATCGTAGCGGGTATATTTGAGCGGTAGCTTAGCCCAGAAACCCAGGTGTGCCGTGTTTTTACGTTTTCGAAGAGAAGTGCAAATTTGAAGTGGTAAATCAAGTGAAGCATTTTCAGTTTCTTTCCGAGTTATCTTAGAGTCGATGTATCCAATGCACACCCATTTCTACCGAACTGAAGGCACTTGTCTTACCAAGAAATCTGATATTGACGTCTCAGTTTTAAACGGTAGAATGTATCGTCATTTTCCAGTATTAAGAATTGTGGGAAAAACGTGAAAGAGAAAAAAATGCCGTTAACACGCTTCGTATTTAAACAAATTCTTCGCCTTTTGTATGTATTGATGAATCGCAAAATAACTGTGCCTGATGATGCTTCCTCGCTAGTGAAACATGTCGCGTGAATAAATTCGGTGGAAATGTACTAGATATTTCTTTTTCATTATTATGAACTTCAACGAAGTAACGCCTTCGTATATTGAGTATATTCTTCATCCTTTACTCAGGTGACTAAATGATTCTATGATTTAGATCTATCTCTAATAAATTAATAATAATAATATCAAGGATCCAGGAAAGGTGGTAATTTTCACACCTGTCATTTCTTAATAATAATATCTTCATCCGAGTTTTCGAGTAATTTTCGAATTTGTACTCGCAAGGCATTTTGGTCGCTATGCTGTTATGTTGCCCTTAAAGAAACCACTAGCCTTTTATCTGGAGAGTAAAAACAAATGTTTAAAGTAACTCATTCAGTACAGTTTCAAAGAGCGTAGAACACTCCTGGTACAATATATCACGTTATAAAATGCGATTCCAAAAAGTATGTTGTATATGTATGGGTCAGCAAACACCTCTTCCAGTACTTAAATATGGCTATGATGGTAGATTGGAAATAAATGTCTAAGCAGTTTGGTTTCGTTTATATTTTATTTCAATAGGAGAAATTTATTACAATAAATTATATAGTGATCATAGTATTTTCGGGTTTATATATTTAAATAAGCAATCGTTCTGTATCGTAATTTCATTATCTCGAAATTTAGGACTGATATGTAGGCGGCTTTGTGCCATAACTTAAAAACAGCTAGTTCTAATCGAACAGGCAAACTTATTCTTTGTATCAGTATGACTTATATAATTTTAATTTTATTAGTTATTCTTACATTTATTCATTTTATAATTAGTTCTTATTATTTTGACACAATCAGTAAGTTACATCGTAATGTTGTATATGCACTACAAATATGTTTATTGCTCTCGAATAATTTAAAATTGCCGTAAAGAGAAAGCCTCCCTGTCTAAGAGCTTCCCATACCGGTAAAATAGATCAAAGTCGGTATGCATTAGTATGCTCAGATCTTGAGTTTGGAGCTGTTTTCTGTGTACTTCACTTTAATCCTCGTTGGCCGCAGGCCTTTATCTGCAACGATTCAATTCCGACGAAGAAGCGCTCGGGCTAAACGTGAAATAAACTCCCAAAATGTGCATGCAATCGTGTTCTTTAGTTCTTGGGGAAGATTAACGTGAAATGACAACCTTTACTAACGGTGATATCCCGGGCTGTAGGTGCAATTTGTACTCATAGATATGTGTCAGGAGGCATATATTTTCATAACACGTATATTATGAAACATATATCACCTATACGTGACGCCACCGTGCATCGTCGAACGGGTCGGTAACCATAATCCGTTTCACGACTCGCGCCACCGTCGAATCGCATAGAAACCTATTTTTCCCCGAAAAAGTCTCCAAATCGGTAGCTCCCGGCGCCGATAATGTTCATACGAGGGAGAACCTCATTTAAAAAAATGGCCGCGGGTCCCGAATCAGCCTATTGTGCCTCGAGTTGTAAAAAAGTCATCGTACCTGACGCGCTTACGTAAAAAAAGATACGCGCGGCCTTCACAGCGACGCGGTCGTTAGCGATTTTTATACGAGAAAACTTGACGGCCGATGGTAAAAGTCGAGGAAAAGCGCCCCTCGTTGGAAGTGGGGTAGCTGCGGGAGATGAATAGCGTTCTTTAAGAACCGCCTAAATTGAAATGGTTCCTTGCGGACATCTACTCTTTTTCGATTCACTCTCCTATCCCGGTCTCTCTTTATTATTTTTTCTATAGCGTCCCTTCTTTCATTTCACAAACGGGCACTCGCCAGAGGTTCGCTTTTTTCAGGCAGTGATTATGTCCCACAACGCTCATTAAGAGAGAAGGAAGGGGTGGTCAAGGCTGGGAGGGGATGGTGCTCGGTGGGCGGGTGGGTGATAGAGACGAGTAATTATTACCGCCGTAAATGCGTTGCCATAGCCGCTTGTAAAAGGAAGGAATTCCCCGGGAACTAAATAATAGAAGGGGACATTTTTTACTTATGCTTATCACGGCTTATAACACGTTGTTATCAAACGAAGTTACTTTGGAAACGTAAAAGACCTTTCGTTTCTTGACGAATGGGAAACTGCGAGAGAAAAAGTAGCGAAATAAATTGACTCTTGTATTTCCAAACTCATTTCGCTTAATCGATTCAAATCAATATGGATTATTACATTAATCATATTTATACGATATTATGAATCATGTATGCTATTGTATATTCTACATTAATAAATATGTAAATCTTATATTAAATATCAATGTACAGTCCAGAATATTTGATAAATGAAAGAAGAAACTTTAAATAACAACGGAATAAAAAACTTTTACTATCTTCCTAATATAAGATATCAAGGCGATCAGTTTTGACTAGTAATAACTATTTTCGAGTAAAAAAAATTGAAAATGAAGATAAATATCGTGAATTTGTGAGCATTTGAAAATTAATTCTCGTGAAATCTTCGTATAGTATCATATTTATTTGCATTAAATTGAATAAATTGTCATTCGTCGTGAATAAAATTGTACAGAGTATTTCGGTTTCCAAAATTTGTGGAAACCGAAAAAAAACTGTAACTCTTACTGTGAATGATATATATCTTGGTTCCACAGAGTGAAGGCTGAATATTATAAATTCATCTTCATTTTCGCTGTATGTTATACCCCCTTATTTATATCGATTTAAACTAATATTAATTTTTTATCCGTCACGAATGAATTCTCTTATTTCCTTTATAGTTTGTTTCCACCATTTCCGTACTTCCGGTTGTTTCCATCACCAAACTCCCTTACTCATTTCTTTTTCGAATTAAATTTTTTGTCGTCGCTCTCCTTTATCTCTTAGTGGAGTTTTTTATTTGCTGGGCATTTATCTGTGGGCAGCTTCAGAGAATCGACCGGAAAAGTTTGGATTATGGGTGACCTTATACTGGAATCCATTTTAGGTTATATTTAGTAAGAGGAGGTCATTTTTTTCCTTTCCCTTTAAAAAGTTAGAAATTCTGTAAGGTCTATTTCTGTTACGTAATGAGGGGAGGTTGAACTAGTAATGGGGTAAGAGGGATTTCATGAAGTTCCGTGGATGAATTGGGCATCCTGCAGAGGATTTTCAAGAATTTTTCCTTTCTGATGCTAGGATTTTGTGAGTTGAAAGGAATTTATGATAAATTAGGACGATCTTCAAGCAGTGGGTCACGTGACAGCGAAAAAATCTCGAAACTTCGGCGTAATATTTCCATATTGCCAAATTTTCACTTCTCTAATGAATCGAAAACTGCGATCTTTTCGTATTTTCCTTTGTTGATGCACGAAGATCACGTCAATTACGATTCCGGGGATGTGAATGTGGATGCATGTCTAATGGTTTCGATCATTCTTGCGAGCTGAATCTAAGAGAAGGATAACCCGAACTTTTGAGATGGAATGAGGCCTTGGAGGCACGATAAAGAGATAGTTTGTCCTTGCTTTGCTCTATAGACGAGAATTCTATGAGTGGAGCAAGTCCATCTTCATGCAGCACAATGACTCTTTTCGTAGCATTCAATAAGGAGAGATCTAAATGATTACCATTATCATATGTAGAGACCTAGGTTCCCGGATAGTCAAGTGGGTATTGAGCTCATCGTTGGTGAAAGAGGACCGGCTTCGAATCCCGGTGGGAGCCCATGCTTGCGAAATGACCTTAGCTGCTAAGGGGCGCATTTAATGATACCACTAGGAGAGACCTAAATGAACGTAATGTCCATATCTCAGTAGCTGTCATTTTATCTATGCCATGAGTAAAGATGTGACAAAAGTAAACGAAAGGTACATTTTCTCCATCTTGTCCCAAAAGACAAACGATAAATATTACATTCATCAGGATAGTTAGCAGTATCATATAAAATGAATAACGATTTAATATATTTTCAAGGTATTTATTAATTTCCTAAATATTTTAACCTAGTTTTCCGTTGTAATAATTCCGCTCAAAGTGAACGTGTAGTAAATTACGTGCACTAAAGAATTATATTTTCAAAGCATAATACCCTTCCGTTTGAACAATAGCATTTTTCAATCTGCGGTCACATTTGCACCTTTATCTTTTACAACACGCAACTCTCTCAATGGCTTCTCCAGAAATTCACTTGTTGGGTGGTTCTAAGTCTGACGTTGTTAATTGGTGTAATATCTCAGGTAAGTCTCTCTGTAGCCGCGAGACATTATTTCCCTTCGTGATTCAAATATCACCGTCGTTTCCCGTTCATCCCATTCCATCTTGCCTTTCACACCATAGCTCGCTTTCGTTTTTGGAAATTTCCGTCTGCTGAAATCTTCATTTTAGTCAAAGTTGCGTATGCTCTTAACGGTTAAGCAAATTCCGACATCTAAGAGTCAACGAAGGTATAATGCGTTGCAATTAATTTTCCTGCTTTGTGAGAATTCGTCCGAAAGCAAACTTTCGCCCCGCGGAGCAGACCACATCTAGCGGAGTGATAAACGGCAATATATGTATGCGGAACATTTCCAAATCCCAGGCGAAATGTTAGAAGATGGATTCCTTTTAGCGCGAATGGATTCGTAGCGTGAGTATCGTTGTCTCTGGATAGCAAAACAAACATTTTCCTTTGTGATTAAACTTATCGGAGGAAATAATGCGTAAATTATGGAAGGGAGATTCGTTATGCTCTTGTTTGTTCTTCCCGATATCCTGATTTAACAGGTAACGAGTAATTTTATGTACATGAAGTATGTGGGCGAGCATTATTTAACCCCCAGGTTAAGTAATGATTGTAGAAACTTGTTAAGCAAATATTAATTGCTAAAGACACTCATCTATTGTATTTCATAGGTAAATCAATAAAAAGGTATTATTAATCATAGGTTTTTCGGTCGGTTTTCAATGAAATGAATTAATTTCAGCGGGATAAAAATTATCTTTTGTAGATCAAGACGACACCTGGACATTTCAAAACTAAATGCCAAGTAGTTTTTCAACTGAACGAACTCTGAGAATTAGGCAATTCGCCTCAAGTTCGCTATAAGTAGATTCGTAAAGATGGGATTGAAATTTTTAATTAAAAATTACATTCCTGATTACGTTTTGATTAGTTAAAGTTTTTGTTGAACCATCCACATTCTTGTTTTCATAAACTCCCGGTTGGAGTACTCTGTTTTCAGAGGCGTAGGATTACGTTCAGAAATATTTGCTGTCTTAATCATCGTAGTTGTTAAAGTAAAGTCTTAAAATTATACGAATGAGATGCAATTTTGAGTTCGTAGCATCAATGTAAAATGATTGATGTTTCAATCAATACATTTGGTCATCGTTTCTCAAATTAATGTAATTTCCCGGTTTAGATATTTCCTGTTGATTAAATCCCGAAGAATGGTTGAAAAATAAATTCTTGGCAGCCAAAAAAGGCATCGTAAAACTATTTATCAGAATCCATTCATCACGTCACGCATTTAGCAACGTGAGGCCGATTTCTTGCTCCTGTCTGAAAGTTCTTCATTTTTAGGATATGTATCTTGGAAAACTGTTCACCATCTCACTTCTTTTCGGATGTATTTGTCTTTCCTCTCAGTATCTTCCACTCTATAACTTACTGTATCAGTCCATTTATTCTCAGACAGCCCACTTTTCATTTGTTTTCCGCCGACTAATCTTCTCTGTTCGTCATCCATTTTCAATACTTCCTACTTTGTTTGCCCCGTCGTGTATCCAACTTTTCCAATTCTACTGCACACCCAAATGTGAAAGTCTTCCAGTCCGTTCACATAGTATTTTCCCTATTCGAACTTGGTTCTCGTATAATAGCGCATTAGAAATCAATGTTATACCTCTTTTGGAAATCCTTATTCATACTTCTCGTCGTCAATTTTCATCTCGTCGAGGGAAACTTCTGCTTCGATTGGCTTTCTTGTTCGGGAAGCATTCCGAAATCTTCCACTATCAATAAGCTTCTGATTATTTCCCAAGTATTATGTCGGAAGCCGATATTTCCTCCCAGAATGTTTTTTTTTTCATTTTTAGTGCAGATTACCCGTACACTACTNTCCGGGAAGAAAATCATTGAACGCTTCGCCGTTTATTGAATGCGGCCTCGTGACGCTCTCGGATGGTAATGGAATATAATCCGCGGGATTTTCTTAATTGCGGCGCTGATCGTGCGCGTTTCGAGTGAGAAGTTGAGATGCGACTAATATTCATCCCCAAAGAGTTACTGTAAATATCCTTCGCAGAAAGGAAATTAAAAGTGTTGAAAATTGAACAGGCGCGCACAATAGGTATTAGAGAATAATAAATGTGTGTAATAATTTGTTTTAAGTATGGGAAGCAACGCTTGGTGATTAAATACTTCATAAAAGCACAGGGACATTGTATGGAGTTTATGAAATAAGAATGGGGATGGTTCTACAAAAATTTTGACTAATCAAAACTTAATCGGAAATGTAATTTTAATTCCAATTTTTTTTTCAATCTACTCTTTACACATCTACTTATAAATTTAGAGGATCTTAGAGAAAAGCAGGAATTGTTAACACCAGCAACCATTTTCTTATTAATACTGCATATTATTTATCTCGGATAGAATCGGATTTTTTTGTCTTCGCAATTTTGTCATCGTATCCGTTCTTAGTACATTATTACAGGTATTAGAATTTGTTAGCTATTAATTTATTTAGCTGATTCTCTGTTCGGTTTTTTATCACCTTGTTGTATACGAAAGTGAATGAGTAAAATTGAGGAAAATTGCCTAATTCTCGGAGTTCGTTCAGTTGAAAAACTAGTTAACATTTAGTTTCGAAATAATCATCTGTCATCTTAAGGTCCCGGTGTGCCAGTGTCTCGGGCCACGGTCAATCTTTTTGAATCACCAGCCTTATAAATAAATATAACGTTTTGGAGGTCAGGGTGAAATTCCGGAAATGGTTAGGCCCACCGAGCGAAAGAAAAGGAAAATGCGACCGGGGAAGAAATAAATTGCCCAGCATTTCTTTCGTCTCAATAAGGTCGCCGAATCTCCGGCGATTTCCTCAATGCGGAATCACGAACACTTCGAATTTTAAGTTTGCGGAGATCGCCAGACAAAGTCCGTCGAAAGTAGATCGTCTCAGAAAGTGGGAAGAATCGACTAGATGGAGATGAGCTGTCCAAGTCTCGTCTTCCACATAAAATATCGACTACGAAGAAAATATTCCTACAGCCCTTTTGTGCATTATTTCGCCTTTCAATCCATTTATTCCCTTCAAATCCTTCCATGCCCAACCCCATGGTTATATTCAGCCATCTTCAAATGTCTGCTTGTCAAAAACTTCGAATCCTCGCCAGAACCCTGCGGTACTTCATCTTCGACCGGCGCTATCAATTCAGCTTTCCTCTCGCTGGATCTGGAGAGGCTCGTCGAATAAAAAAGGTATCGTCTAGTGAATTTCGTTAAGTTGGACGTGATAAATTGCAATTTTTGGCTTTCCCCGGAAGGATGTGATTCGGGGTGGAGTGAGGTTTATACTCAACTCGATTCGTGTATGAGGAAGATGGAAAACCTTCTTTACTCAGAAGGTATGAATGAACCGTCGCTGAGTTAGAACCGTTTTACCCAAGAGGCTTAAAAACTGGAACGTCTCTGTCTTTCTGCTAATAAAGTCGATAATTACATACAATCGAATTCTTAGCGCATTCAGTGGAGTTAATCAACGAAATTAAAGCGATCAGTTTTCCTCTTATTTGCGGTATTTTTGGCTCTTGTTTTTTTGTCCAGAATTTTAGTGAGTGTCGCTCGAAGTCTTGAGTTGATTTGAGTATTGCGGTATTGCATGAGGTGAAACTGTGAGAGTCTATTTGAACTGAAATGACAATTTAGATTTTTTATAGCATTCTGACCTAAAATTCTGAGCTGAAATTTTTAAGTAACTCGTCGAGATTTTATTTTCGAGAGGAAAAACTTTCAAAATTCGCGTGTCAGTACGGCTTACGCTTAAACTTGCAGCTGCCCATAACTCGTTAATGTAAGGAAAGTACACGTATTGTCTCCCATCTAAAGGCGAGGAAACCAGAAAATCACTGGTATAACGCTAGTTTCGAAAGTATAACTGTCACATGTTTTAATAATGCAAGGATATAAAGATGTGACCAATAGCGACATTACTGGGACTACCATGATGCGGCATGTATAGTCAGTGGTTAGAATACCTGCCCGGAATGTGGGAGACCTGGGTTCGAGTCCCAGTCATATCGCTATTTTTCACATCTGTTTATTCTTGGGATTTAGACGCACACCGGAATGTGGTAAACACCTTATCCTCTCCCTTATAGTTTTCATGATTGTTAAAAATATCTAGGTAAATAATGCAGTATGTCTTCCTCGAATTCAAGAGATGTCTAGATTTGCATAGAAATAACAATGATAGCTTCTTTAATGGAAACAGGAAGATGATCCTATTTCCATATCAATAAATATTATTATTCACAAACACAAACAATCATTCCCAAACCGGAAAGATCCGATTAGCCGGCACTCGAACCCGGTACCTTGGGGTTGAAGTGCTAGCACGCTAACCATTTCACCACCGCGACCGCTATAGTGTACTCGTATATTTATTCACATTGATATTTGTAATGATGATGCAAATTAATCCTTCGGAGGGAAACTCCCGGAGAGCCAAGTGAGTAGGGCATTCGCCTTTGGTGAAAGCGGTCCCGTGTTCGATTCCCTGTGTGGAACCATAAGCGCGAAATCATTTCAGCTGTCGAAGCACGATAAAAATACTTCAACTAGTACATGAATGTCAAAATTCGAACATTTCGTGTTCATATTTTCAAACGTGGCTGTAATAGAAAATGGCGCAAGAAAGATCAGAACTGAAATTGCTCAAACTACGGAATTGCAACATTTGGTGGGTCTCGAGTTATGTCAAAATTAATTTGCGCATTTTGAACTTCGCCGCTGCAAAAAAAGCTACATCTCCACTCGTCGAGTATGTCATTCAGTCCGTTCGTTTATTATGCAACAAAGGAAACCTCATCTTATCATTTAAGTGAAAATTGCAGTTGACTTCGAAAGCCATCCTCCGGGCGACCGAAATACCAGAAATTTTAGTAGTCCTTTAATGAAGATAAAGACCTGGAAGTAATTAACTCAGATGGCTCTCCGTTGAGCGTCCAAATTATACCATATTAATGGCGCCGTAATAAATAAGTAAATGCAATATATAAGCGCGCGGGCGTGTGTGTGTATGCGTGTGTGGTGTCACACCCAACAAAAAGGCGAGGGAATGATTTAGAGCGACATTTTTGTTGCGAGAGGCGCCATCGTGCCAACAAATGAAAAGGAAGCTATCAAAAAAACTTTCGCGTAGGGGCAGTGGTGCCAGGCCGGCGTATTCAGGAGCGCAGAATTAATCGTGAGGTGTGTAGCGTAATGGGTCCCTAAATTGCCGACCTTTCTACAAAGTATATGCAAATTTTTATGGCGGCGGTAACGTCACTTTGCGAAGGGAAAGAAAAAAGAAGCGGAGAGTAACCCTAGGCGCATTTCTTCGCCGTGGGATCTTTCCTTTCCTCGGCGAGAAAACTTTATCGATCGGCGCGCTATATTTCGGATTAAGTCCGTTTGTTATCACCCACGTATTCAAACGAGAAAAGTGCCCGAGAGTTTTGATTTGCGAGCGAAAATACGAGCTCCAGCGGAAGAGTTATTTTTCCCGAAGTCTCTCTCCGGTCCGCGTATGTCGGAAGTCTTTCGTTCTTTTATTTCACGCGACTAAAGCCCCCTCGTGCGGAAAGTTGTTGTTGTTTCAGTTGCGGAAAATTCTTTTTTTAACTCAACGGCGGAGGAATACGTTCACTTACTTCCTTCACCCCGTTGCGGACCCGCGCCGGAGGAAAGGGATTATTTTTTAACACAGCGGAGTATTGGAAGTATGGGATTTTAACCGTGCGAGCGGGTCCGATGGTTCACTGAACATTATTCACCTCAGAACCAAGCTCCTGTCGATGCGTTTTCCAATTACAAAATCTACATCTGTCGGAAAGGTTGTCGAAATTGTTGCCTCCGCGGTCTTTTCGGGCTTTTATTCCGTGTTTTCCCCGGCAGTTTGCGTCATCAAGCTTTAACTCTTCCTTTCGTTAGAGTAATTGGAACGACGGAAAAATTTCACTTCGATCGCTCTCGTTTAACGAAGTACAGAGGATGCTTTCGGTCATCGTGAACATCGTATCCTTCTAATCGTGCATGCTTCGGTACTTACCTGCAATTTTCTCACACCTCATTTCTCAGCGGTCGGAAGTTAAAGGTCGACCCTTTTAAACGAGCTCCTAAAAAACCTTTCTATATACTAGCCTCCGCGACCACCTTGGTCAGTCGTACACTTTCGAGTGCTTCATTAAGACGGTTGCTCAATTCCCCGAGAATTCCGAGTTTTGAGAGATAACGCGCCAAATTCACTATGTCCTGAATGGGAAGGGTTTCTTTCTCCTCAACTTTTTGAAAGCGCCCTCACACTAGATGGTTCTTTCCGCATTCAGCGAATCGACGAAGTTGGCATCCCTGCTCCAACCTCCGTTTCAGAGTCGGATGCCCTTTTTGTTGAATTCTTAGAGGGAACAGTGGTGCCCCTTCCTCAAGAGCGCGCAGCCTCCGCCGTGTGATTGCCTAATCCAACAAACCCTCCTGCATCCTCGAAAGCGGAGCGCGGTCCTTTATTCTACCCGCGACCCTCCCCCCGCTCCTACCCCTCAACCCAACCGTCTTGGCCTTCCGTAGCAGCGTCATCCCCCCACAGCGAGACTTCATCCCCCCTTTGCACGGCGCCCACCCCAATGCACCAGCTATCGACCAGCGTACGACTCCCCATGCTTAACCGCCCCTTTCTCCCATGAGGGAAGATGAAAAAATGAGTGGAAGCCGGGGGACCGTACATATGCGTGCATGTGGCCATTATACGGCAAGTGTATACAAATGCATGGCCGCGTGCATACACGGCAGCCTGTATTGACGCGCATGTGGTCGGTGCCCCGCACTGGAGGATATGGTGATAAATTCAAGGCGCGTTTTTAATGAGCCTGATCTCGGTTCAGGCGACTTCACTTAGGGATGATTAGTTATTCGGTTCACGGTGTTTTGAGCGAGTTTTTTACGCTTTTGTATATTTAGGCCTACCGCATGCTTGTTTGATTAGGATATCCGGTTGAGAAGCAGTATCCTAGCTAGTTCGCGGACTGTCTCCAAATGTTCCGGAAAATCTCTCCCAGATGAATGAAATTGGTACGAACCAGGTGCAGTCAAACCAGAATTTTACGACTCCGTGGCTGACTGGTTACAGCGGTTTTCTAATACTGAGGTCCCGGGTTCGAGTCCCGGCCAACCGGGCTTCTCCAGACACAAACAACGATCACAAACACCCATGCCCTATGTGGGTTTGTGATCGTTTTTGTTTCTGTAATCGTCATTATTGAATGGATATAATCGGTCCTATTTCCGTTAAATATTAACAACAATAATTAATAATTTACTTTGAACAAAATTTATTGCGAAAACAATACGTTTATTGATTCTAAATTGGCCCTTCTCGTGTTCAAATTTGACCAATCTATTAGGCAATCGTTATTTTTAAGAGCTCTAAGTATTTTTTGCTAACTCATAAGATAGTATATTAGAGTATTGTTTGTGTTGCTGCGCATTTATTCAACATGCAAAGTCGAAAACACAATTTGCAGTACTGCTTAGACTTGTATAGTACGCGAACGGTCAGAGGTTCTTTTTATCATGTGACGTGTATGTCATAGATACGATCGTAGGCGCTTGTGCTCCTGAGTGGTTTTCAAACCAGAATACGTAAGGTTTGCTCCTCGAAACTTCAGTAACAATCCCATGCAGAGCTGTAAATTGTATTCACTCAGCATATTTTGTGTCATCAAATTTACGCCGATATCTGTTTCCTTAGTCTCCGGAATAATAAATCTTGAAGCTTTCTTCCATTCTGCTGCATACGTATGCTGTTCGTGGGCCAAATAAAAGTTACCGAATATCGGAATTTTCCACGTGAAGCGAATTCGTAATGCATTTTAGTCGACTCTGTTGTTCCTTCTCCAAGAGATGTGTATTTTTGCAAGTTTTTTGCCTTCGTACCAAGATTTCATCAAATATCCCGCGTGGCCATCATTTGTATCTGCTGGTTTACTTAAAATCGGTACCCTTGAGGTCCTCTTGATTTGTTAGCTTGTCGTTGATATGGAAAAATCGGAATTCATTTAGTTACTCGCTCTTTCTTCACTATATTTCAGACGAATTTTAGGAAGTTGTAAGTTAATTAAATTCAGCGCATTGGACTCTTTATTCTTGTTATTTAATAAATATATAACATCCATAATATTTCCTTTTGAGTAAGTATACGGATGGTCTCATTCTCTTTTATTCTTTTAGCAAAATACGTCTGTTTTTTCAGGTTAGTGTTCACCGCATTCAACCAGGTTTTTTTCTGGTTCTTTACCTTTTGTTGCAACTCATTTTCTCGTCATACTTTATATCTACCATATAGCCTTCGTTCATTTTCTCATGTGTTTAAACCAATTAAAACTTCTCTTACTGATCAGACAGTATTTCTTTCAGTTCTCATACACTCATTATCCAGTGACTACTGACTCCACTTTATCTGTTTCTGTCACAGATTTTCCTCATGCAATACAATCTATCTGCATTTATTTTACTCATTATTCTTATTATTGAATAGTTAAATGATAAGGTCAGTTTTGAGCATAAGTTGGTGATATTCTATTCTTCCGTTGGAAGTATGCTTGATTTATTTTAGGGTGACCAGGTCATACAAATAAGAACGTAGTACAAAGAATGAAGTGTGCCCCTGGCAAGCAGGCTAACTAATATTTAAAGTATATCTCTAGACCAGAGGTGGGAAACTTAGTATGTAGCCACTAGTTTGGCGAATGTAAAATAAAAATTTCCACTACACTGAATAACTCCGAATTAGGTTGCTCGGTCAATAATTTTTAACTAATTAACTTTTCCAGAAGTTTATTTTCTCATGCTTATGGTTACGGTTCGGATAAAAGCACTTTTTTGAAATATGTAAATCTAATTTAATGAGAAAATAAGAAATATTATAGCTAAGCTTTTGGATATAATTTCATGGATCCAATCCCTGAGAATTTGCAGAAACGCTGACTTTGTAGCAAAATTCACGACGTTATAATTGATAATAATGTGCAGCAAGATTTCCACCCACAAACGGACAATTTTCTGATCTAAATATTTTCACATTGCAACCTGCACAATTTACTCTGAAAAATCCTATTGTGTTTTACTGCAGAACCTAAAGTATGGGAAGCAACGCTTGGTGATTAAATACTTCATAAAAGCACAGGGACATTGTATCTTGCAGTACATTGCATGATAGAACGGAAAAACAGCACAATTAAGTGCAAGTTTTTAGCAGAACAAGTTCATAGAAATAAGTACTCCACTGCAGAATTCAGTATTGCAAGTCATTCCCTTTGCTTACACAAACATCGCATAGTACAGTTCGTGTTAATATCGACACGAGTTTAGGACTAAAGCACCATATTCACGCTCTGACTCCATTCTTGGTGTTTTTATCCCCGCGAGGTATTTGTATTAGGAAACTCGTCATACTTCCAAGTGATGAGAGTATATTCTATAGGGAACGGATCGACTTTTTCATCTACAAAGATGGTTGTCGAGATGGTGGACTTTTGAATCACAAACCGAGCTAGAGAACGACCTTTTCGAGCATCGGACTTTCCGAATGACTTTTTGCGCATATAATTCCGCTTTAATCGATTCTCTTTTTGTCCCCTCCTGTTTACAGAGTCCACCGACCTTTACTTTGAGAAACAGCGCTTCCCAGCCAAGCAATTTCTCTCGCTTGCGTATACGCTCTGGGAGTAATCCTCTAACGATGGAGGTGTTATTGCTGAAATCCCCCCTTCACCTCCCCTTTACTTGAAGATGAATGGAAGCGACAAAGGGACGACAGAAAGAGGAGTTTGATCATAGGATCCCGCTCTTATTTTCAGATAAGCTTCAACATGGAACGAAACGTCTTCTCCCAATTTTAGTTCCGTCTTGCAGCTGCGATTACAGGGAATCGCAAAAATCCCCATCCCTACGCCTGGCCTAGTTCCTTCGTCGAAACAGGAATTCGGAACCGGCAGAAGTTGGAAAGTAGCTGAGGTCTCCTGACTTGCACTTCTGCCTTCGTGTTTCTGTTCCGCGTCGTTTTGCTCGCTCGGTCCCTCGCAAATTCCGGCGGTTACTTCGTATTCCGTCTCTGTCTTCAGCGCAATAAATTGCATCGCAAAATTTCTTTCTGGACGGGCAGCTGTTCCGGAAAATTATTTCGTTCAAACGGCCTGAAGTCTCCTTCAAGTGGTTCGAACTTGAAAAGTCGGTGAGATTTTATAGTCGAGCCAAGAAACTCTCAGGCTCGTTTCTTTTACTCCGGTGCTTCAATTGTTTCGAAAGGCGGAGGGAATGCGGAAGAGGGAATCATAGATAGTTCCTATTACGGGGGTTGTAAAATAGGTCTTAATCCCACACGTTGGGTGATCCGGAGGGGAGTAAAAGAGGGCGATCGTCCCCCTTCTTGATGAATTCTTTGGGCAAGAGATTTGCCTAGGATTTTGTAACGGAGCCTGCGGCCTTTTCCGGCGTTCAATGCATCCTTTTCATCTCTCCCTGAAACAGATGCGCATAATTAAGTCTTTTCGTTTTTCAATCTCGTTTTTGGGCGATAATCAAATTATTTTTCTTCGTACAATCTCGATGTTGAACTATTTCAAAATTTTACTTTAATGTTTGTTACTTACAAAGTGTGGCCTGGTGGTTTCATGTGCAGCCGAATGGTTCATGCAGCCTTCCGATAAAAGAGTTTCTCCATCCACACTACGCTGTCAATTTTTAATTTGAGTTGCTAGTTATGTCCTTGGTCGGGTACAGCTAATGTCACGCAATCCGAAGTGGCACGCGAAAAAATCTGTTTAGCACGCGGAACTCTGATTGAACTATACTTATTATGTGTTTTACGCTGGAAAAATTAATCCTCAGAGTAAATAATTGTGGATTCTATTCATTAGTAATGATCATTAATGATTATTTACGTCAATTGCAGCATCTCAACCCCATAGTTAACGTAATAAAATAGTAAAAAATAGTAAATTAAATAGCATCAGCATTCCCTTCTATGGTTTAGCTCCAAATTGGCACGCAAGTCCTTTATATGTATTACATATGGTACTCTTGCCGCAAAAGGTTCATCCCTGGCTTAGGATACAACTAGAAACTCGTTTTTAATATTGATATATGTTTCAACTTCTCTTGTGTATCCATTGCAATGATCACGACGAATAGGCATTTTGATGTTCATTAAGAGGATTGCAGCACCATTATTACTGTTTTTTATGATGGGTATGTAGGAAAATAGCCTGGAAACGTCAGTAAGAGTACACTTTTCTCTCATTTTCCTGTTTTTTATTTCACAATTAGTCGAGATTTTTGATTGAAGAAGGCAACTATCCGTCTAATCCATTTATTATGAGACATTATAGACAATTTATGCCTGCGCTAGCCTCACTTTCTGCTTCCAATAAGTCCAACTGGGTACTTCTAGGGGTAATTATCGTGACTATTGGTAAACTAAAAAGAAGTATCCCAAGCAGAAGTGAAGACTACCGCCTAATGGTAGAATGATGTTTAGAAAGATCTCAAATAGGCCGCCTGTTTAGTTTGAAGCAACTTTCTTGTTTCCATTTGAGCTTTGCTATCACATCAGCATCGAGATCGATTCAGCCTCTCCCTCGTTGCTCTTTGGTAGTTTTTATGGAACAGAAATCAAAGAAATTCGTCGCTGCGTCCATGGACCGCGTTTCGACCCTTGCGGCAGCTAATTAGAGTAACTATTTTCCCCTCAAGATACACCATTTCTCATTCCGGTCCTTCGGATTCCCTTTGAAAGGGCAATTTTGCCTTCGATCTCCACTCCTTTATCCCTCCACTCCGTTGATGAAGTGAATGCGTTGAATGAAGGGGAGGCCGATCGAACATCCGCTGCTCTTTCCGTGGAATCTATCGCTTCGAAAAAGCATTTGTCGCTGGAATCTTCGGAGTAAAAATCATCTCTTTTCTCCGGGAAGAAAATCATTGAACGCTTCGCCGTTTATTGAATGCGGCCTCGTGACGCTCTCGGATGGTAATGGAATATAATCCGCGGGATTTTCTTAATTGCGGCGCTGATCGTGCGCGTTTCGAGTGAGAAGTTGAGATGCGACTAATATTCATCCCCAAAGAGTTACTGTAAATATCCTTCGCAGAAAGGAAATTAAAAGTGTTGAAAATTGAACAGGCGCGCACAATAGGTATTAGAGAATAATAAATGTGTGTAATAATTTGTTTTAAGTATGGGAAGCAACGCTTGGTGATTAAATACTTCATAAAAGCACAGGGACATTGTATCTTGCAGTACATTGCATGATAGAACGGAAAAACAGCACAATTAAGTGCAAGTTTTTAGCAGAACAAGTTCATAGAAATAAGTACTCCACTGCAGAATTCAGTATTGCAAGTCATTCCCTTTGCTTACACAAACATCGCATAGTACAGTTCGTGTTAATATCGACACGAGTTTAGGACTAAAGCACCATATTCACGCTCTGACTCCATTCTTGGTGTTTTTATCCCCGCGAGGTATTTGTATTAGGAAACTCGTCATACTTCCAAGTGATGAGAGTATATTCTATAGGGAACGGATCGACTTTTTCATCTACAAAGATGGTTGTCGAGATGGTGGACTTTTGAATCACAAACCGAGCTAGAGAACGACCTTTTCGAGCATCGGACTTTCCGAATGACTTTTTGCGCATATAATTCCGCTTTAATCGATTCTCTTTTTGTCCCCTCCTGTTTACAGAGTCCACCGACCTNGAATAATTATTATTAGATTATCTACACCGTACCGAAACTAAGCAAAATACTACAAGCTCTTCACTTTGAAACGTTACATTAAAGTTTCAAAAATGTTACATCCTAAGCATAAGCATTTCATGTCTCCTGATACTAGTTCAACTGAAGTTCTTATTAGTTCTTATTAGTCTTAGGTGATGTATCTGAGTTGATCACCGACGCCGAACAGTATTGCGTTTCATTCAAGGGATGTATTTGTGAGAGCTCCCATGTGTGCAACGCGTTCGACTTCGGTTTCAACAATACTACGATATATTTTCCAAATTCCATTCCAAATCATTCGCCATACCTTCATGGTCGCCGATTGGTATTGGTGTGCTAGTATCGTCCCATGAATCGATTTAAATATGTTTACAGCTTTACTCATTCTTTCTCCTCTATGTTTATTCCATAAAATTTACGCTAGACATTAAATACTACTTTCGTCGGCGATTAAACGTGGCCGTATAATCCGATTATTTATTTGTCTATGAAAGGATGCCTACAATTTTATATCTTCAAATCTCGAGTTTCCTTTTTAATAGATTCGCACGTTTATATTTCTAACGGAATGTTATTGAATCTTGAATCGCATAATCCAGTTCAACTAACTCATTCTGTGTTATTAGGTATTCCTCTGCCTTTCCCCTAATTTTTGAATGCTGTAATTCTTGTTTTATTTTCGTAGTAGAAGTTGGTTATAGTCATCGAATTTTTATTTATGCTCCGTGGTATGAATTTTGGAAATAAAGGAAGCGTTATCTAATGATACTGTTGTCTGTTTTGCAGTTTAGAATTTTGAATGAGGTTACCAGATTTGTATTTTAAATATACTGGGAAAAAATTTCAAAGAAATACAAGACAGAAAGGGAATATAACAACATTCAACGGTGTAGGATTCGATCAAGTTGCGTGCGTCAGCCTTCATTTCGTCATTTCCCATTTTAATTTTACATCAACTGTATAATTCTGAATCATATATAATTCTCAATCAACCCTTGCGGAAAATAGCGCGAGGTCGGTTACGCTAACTCCACTACAAATTTAAACTTCATTATTAAAGATGGTGTGGACGGAAAGGGCTAACAGTAGAGCATAATCTTAAGCTTTAAAAATCCAGAAACACTAAAATATGAATCACAAACCTTACAATAAAAATTTTATTGATAATTAGAAAATAAAAACAGAAATTAATGAAAACACCGTCATTATGTCCTGAAGTACTTACCCGGACAACGGTTCAGGACAGCGATGTAGGGGACCACATAATTCGGGGAAAGTCGTCACATTTACTGTCTAGTAAATCTAATGTTGAACAACATTATTTCAAAAGCAAATTAATACATTACTTCAAAAGAAAACTGAGAGGTTCTATTAAATCCAATCACGCTAACAACATCCTTTTATTTTGGTGTGCAAATTTGTGCATAAGTTTTATTAAACAAGGAAAAGCAGATTTATACTTGATGATCAATGAAAACTTTTCCTTATCTCAAATTAACCCGGTACTAAAATCTTCTGCTTGATTACGTATGTTACGAAACTCGTCGCGAGGGCTATGTTTTCCGTGGAGGTACGAAGTTTACTCCCTTGTTGCATTATAATCTTTGGTCGATCTTCCTTTCCATGTAGCATCAGAAAAGCAAAGAGAAGAAGGCAAGCGGGGAATTTGCAGGAACCTTCGTCGGCGTTAAATCCGACAGGATGTTAAATTCCGAGTTCAGGTTAGGGATCCCACATCTACAAAAGTAAACCATAAATCGAGCTTAAGCATCTCCCACTCGATCTCACGCATGGCTAACACAATCGGCCATTTTGTCTTCCTTAAGAGCCTGATAAATGCCGATGGGTCTCAACGTAGAATGTTTCCCTCAAGTCAAGTGGTCAGCGGCAATGATGAGAAATCCGCATTATCTTGGCGTAGGAAACACTCGGATTGAGTATATGACCTGAGTGAGGGAAAAGCTTATAGATGAGAGTTTAATGTCAGTTGAGATGGGACCTCTCTTTGCTCTTCAATCTAAGCATGGAGCTTCGATTGCTGTCCTAATACCATTCGTCTCAACACTCATTACCCACTGACTGTAGACGGTGACAGTTATTGGGACGTAAATTCGTATTTGTCCTCCATTTTAAGTTGGGATAAATACGAGAAATATGGTGTGTAATATTTTCCATGGGTCTCGGAAATTCGGCAGTCATCATTGGAAAGGCAGTTCGAGGCATTTATCTACCCTCAGAATGCCATGAATGTCCGAAAATATATATAAAAATACATTCTTTTCATGGCCGTACTTATAGCGGCTATAACCCTTAGGGAGCGGGGCCCTTAAATTTAGGGTTTCCGAGAGTTTACTCTGCCCTTATTAGAAGTTTTACTGTTAAGATGTTTACTCTCAGGCTCGCTAAAGAGCAGGGTTTTAGTGAAGTCGTAGAGCTTTGATTAAATAATATTTTACTTCTTAGTGCTGCAATAATTTTTTTCAATGAAGCACTGGGAACATTTACTGGTTTTGTGGTATAATTCATTCTTAAAGGACCTGCATATCATTTGCTGCATGTTCAAATATTTTTTCCAATACTATAGCGATTGGTTAGAATAGTGCTTCGTAACCGATGTGCCGCGTAAGTGATGTGCATTGGCGTCCCGAAGACAACATATTCCTCGAAATATACATTGTGTATGTGACCTATTTTGCTAGATATTTTTCCGTTTAATGGGAATTCGTGATGAGAGCTTAAATGTATCCCATGATACACATGTCGTTCTTCTTTTCCTGTTTCAATTCGGAATGAAACTAATAAAGGTGTGGTTTAATGAGCCGCTAGCCTTGAATCAAATCGTAAAAGTGCTGTGGAAGATAAAAGAATTGGGAAGCACTGGGTTAGAAAGTTGTGTACGACAAAACGGAACATTAATCCACGATTTCGGGAAGTACTTTTCCATTGCTAAGATAAAAATGTCTCCGTCATCCATTAATCGCTCAATACATCCATGGTAAATGTTTCTGCAAAATTTTGATAAGTCAAGAATGACTTCTGGTGGAGCGGAGGATGAAATTTTTTCTCCTCATTTTTACGCGAATAACTTAGATGCCGCAATCCGTGGCGTAGAGCAGATGCGACATCTGTTGCAATCTTTTTTGTTCACTCATTCTGCACAATTTTCTCGTTTAATTCTCTTCGGTCGCAGGCAGCAAGTTTTTCAGTTTTGTTTGCGTCATCTTCGGATTACAAACCAATAAATATGCTGCCCCTTCCGCATACTTTTATCTCTATTTCAGCCCGAAGATTGGCGGTGGTCCACGTCCACCGTGGTGCCTCGGCTAACGGAAGATTAGTTCTGATATGATGCTCATTATGGAAAACCTTCGTTAACCGAAATTAAAATTTCCCAAAAATGTCCTAACCTGAAAGTACTCCTAAATCAGGCCTGTACAAGATGGGGCACATTAGCTCACTACGGGTCTCCCAGCGGTCCGTAATGGGTTTTGGAAATTACACTCCTTTGAAAAATTTGGCAATAATAATTATTTCCTTAATGGAAACTGGAATATGATCCCAGTTACATAAATTTCAATGATTATTATCACTGACGAAAATACCTAACTATTCATTAATGAGAGAAATCCATTCAGCCAGGACTCAAACCCGGGACCTTTCGAACCGCTAACTCAATAACCACTCCGCTACCTCAGCTGGTTTCATAATTTCAAAGTTGAGAATGATAGGAAGTAAAAGAAAAAGAGTTGTCGTAGAAACGTATCAAGAATATCCACCTCTCATTTAATTGCCAATCACAAGAAGCTCGGTACTAAAGAATGCAATTTAACGACATGTTTCTTATTTTTCAGTAATTCCATACGTTTATTTACATTTAAGCCCTGCAAACCGCCAATGGCGCGTGGCAGGGGGAAAATATTTTATATAATTTATTTTAGGCGACCAGATTCTCTAGCGTCATCAGGCATGAAATATATTATAAAATTTCCTTTTCAATATTTTCTTTTATTTATAAAATTAGCTTTCATTTTCTCAAAATTCTTGCCTGCGGGCCGCGACCCCTTTTCAACATATTCATACGGCCCATCCCTTCTTTAGGCTCTACTAGCCTGACCCAAATACTAATACACTTCCACACACTGTTAATCGCACGCAAGAACGGGCTTCAACCATTTTGACTCCGTCATTACTGAGTATTTGTGCTCTCATTCATGCGAGAGCATCCTCCAAAACTCTAGGTCGCCGGGTACCGGTTCATTAGCGGAGTTCGGTCCGGCGGAAAAATCTGCGTTAGTTGGCTCATTCGTTAGCCGAGTTATCGCTGTATTTACGCTCGTTAAATGAAGTCAATCGACACGATATCGAGTCATTATTCGTCGTTGCCTTGCAACGCGCAGCAGTGTTTGAAAATCGCTCCCCGGAGAGGACGCACTCTTTCTGATATTGCCAGGGAAACTTCGCCATTTGCTGGTTCTTGAGATAAGGAAGGGTCCTGATTTAATCCCTACTCGGGGAGAAGAGGGATAACAAGGGAAGACCCTGGATTCGTCCTTAAGGGAGGCACCGCAGGAGGGTTCGGATGCAAACCGCTTGAGAATGTATTGCGAGAAACACATGATTTACCGCATGTAATCGGGAGACGCTACGTCTTAGGGAGCGGGATCAATTTCCATTTTACGCGCTCTAGGATTAATCGTAAAAGTAATTCCGTTCTAAATTAGTGGGAAAGGATAAAGTTGGGAAAGCTGCGCTTTTCGTGGATTAATATATTAAAGCCGTCGGTGGCGTTAATGGGGCGAGACCATGAAGCCCTAGGATTCGCATGATAGCAGTTGCCTCGAGAAATTTATCGGCAAAAAATTCCGAGTTTCGTGATTTCTCTCTTTTTAATCTCGGCCCTATGTCCATTTTTAGCCACTCTCGATTCCTTGGGCCGGCCCTCGTAATCTCCCCTTCTTCATTCTCTCCTAACCACATTTCAAAATCCCAAATTTCCACTTTCACCGCCATCTCCCGAGATCTGCCCTCCACATTCCATCCCCTTCGATTCCCTTCTACTTCCCCGATCGTAGCCTAACAGTGCGGGCATGCGTGTTTCGGATGTCTTTTTTCCCTTCATCCCCGTCGCCCTCGATAAGCGGCACATGTCTTGGCTTGAAAGTGCTTCACGCCCGGATAACCGAATCAGTTGCAACTACACCTCTTTTTATGACGCCAGGGTCGCTTTCAGGTCCGTCGCCATCGTGCTAAGACCTACATTCCGTCCGCGCGAAAGATTGTTTCTCCGGCAATTTTAGTTTTTCCTCTTTTTCCGGCGTCAATACTCGGAACACTTACGAGTTATATACTTGGAGACGAGTGTTTTTGAAGTTGGGTTTACGAGCGAACGATTCTCTCTCCGCATGGAAAACAATTGTCGTTAAATATTTGAAGGTGATTTATAGTGGTCAGGAGTGGTCGTGGCACTCAGTCTGCACAGAGGCTTTTGTTTTCAATCATTAAAGAGTACTTATACGGTTATATCCGTTTCAGATAGCACAACGCATGATATGCTTTCGTGATTTCTTGCCCGAGACAATAAAGAAGGGTTGCGCCGCAGTGAATGCTGGATCCGGTTTATGCGATTCATAGCGTGAGATTACTTACATATTATTTGGCATTTTTATTTTCACTGCGGAGCAAGTTACTTATTAGAAAACAGAGGAATGGATACTATCACTTTGTGCAATGAAGTCTACCTTATCAGACTCCCGATTTTTATTGTCATTACTCGCGAAACGATGTGATAGTATCAAGCCTATATAAACTCATGCAAACGAACATCGGAATTCGGCAATGGATGAATGGATTTCCATGATTTGTTATTTATGAAAGTCACATTGATCCGCAATTCATCCTTACAATTCTAACTTGTAAAGAGATAGCTAGTTTAGATTGCATACATTATTTGTACGACAGGTCATTTCCATGCGAATGTCTGTTTTTCTCGTTCCTGAGCTTTATGCCGTTTATCAATGAAAATCTCCATTATTTATATGATTATCTGACGTTAGATCAAGAAAATATCTTGTTTTGTTATAGACCTTGTTCATTCTGAAGCATCCGGATTATCCTAGTTAATCTCAGTCAGTATAGCTTTTAATATTGGAAACTATCTTTTTCTCTCTTACTCTCTTTTTATCATCTAAGTAATAACCATCTCCTTTTGTGACTTATTGGGACTTTACTTGATCCTCCTGTCAATTTGTAGCACCCGAATAGCGTTGGGATTTCATCCAAAGTTAATGTGTAGCAACAGGCAGTATTCCGCGCTACCATTTATTGATGGAAATTTATCGATGTCATCAATCGACGATAGTTTATCGAAAGAAATCTCTCTCAGCCGTATTCCTCCGTATAAATCCACACGTTAGAGAAATATCGCTCCCAAGATTGTTTTAAGTTTACCTACGATGTGTTTCCAGGGATTTCGACTGTTTCTCAACATTGCACCGCTTTGATTGACGGAGGCATTTGCCCTTCCTACTTAGGCATGTTTTTTTCCCAGCCGCATTCAAATTCTAAGGCAGAATTCAGCCCGTCCCGTGGCCTTCAGCAGCGCAATCGGAGGTCCTCTCCCATTGCTTACATTGTGAATCCAACCCTGAACAAGGCAACTGCTCCGTGGCCGCCTGCACCTTCACTTGTCTCTACAAGACTTCCCTTAACTTGCCCCTTTCCCGTCAAGCCACTGAGTTTCATCGATCCCGGAACTCTTCCCCCAGCCCTATAAAATGCCTCTTAAACTGCACTTCGATAACAACCGTTCCCTACCACTGCTGATACCAGTGCCCCCTATCTCTCTTTCTCAGCTCACGGAACTTTACGCCATGCTTTATTCTTCCCGGGCGGAATTACTCCCGTTGTTCAAACTTCAGTGCCCCTAACGTTTCAAGCTGGCCGACTTGAGCGAACCATCATCCGTTCTTTATGCCTCCCTCCTCCCGCTAGCAATTCAAGTTCCAGCCATCTGGTGCTTTTGGGTGCGTAAGATTTGGGAATGAGGTGCTGTTTGCTCGGAAGTTGACGTGTTTGCCTAAGTGTTTTGGGTGCTGTATCCAGCTCGGGGATCCGCTATTGAAGGATGGATATTCTTCGCGCGATATTGCTTTTTCCCCGCGTACCGCTCGCAAGGATGGAATGATTGTCCCGCGGAAGGAAAAACGTGACTGAAAGTGATATATAATTGCAGCGCGGTATTTATCTTACTCGGGGGACGCTATTTCTAATCCCCTTTGTTCGTGAGCGCGAGGGTTACAGGGCTGAATGATTACGGAGGGGGTGTTCTCGACAGGGAATTCGGAGTCGTGGATGTTATTGTTCCTTGGGCGTTGCGATCGAGGCGGCATTGCTGCAGCGGAATTATTCGGGAAGTGTTAATTCGGTTTGCGTGGCTTTATCGCCAAGGAATTTGTATCGGTTGGTGAGCTCCAAAGGGTGGCTTTGGCACGCATGATCGTGATCCTTTCTGGGATCTGTTTCATGCGGAAGCGATACAGGAGTGAAAAAAGCGAACTAGTTCTCATTCTAGCCGGAGTTCCACGATAGACGGTTCATCTACGGCTAGGCACGTACACGTAACCTTCAATCTCCCATTGCGTGTAGCCGAAGTTAAAAAGATAAATAGTTATAAAGATTTTTTTATAAATTACAGCTGTGACCGCGTTGATAATAATATTTTAGAAACAAATTGACGTTTCTTTTATCGCTTGATCGACCCTATACTCTCGGTATGCTCTATAAGTTGGTGTTAATTTTACATTAGTTCCTGAAAATGCCTTATCGTAGTTATAAAGCGAAAATTTATCCAAGGATAGAAAATTATGATGAAGTACTGAGAATATACTAATAAATAAAGCGTCTATTCCGTAAGGGACTTTTCAGTTAATGATCATTTCCTTATTGGAAACAGGATGATGATTCAAATGAGATCCAATTCTATAACCAACATTGTTTAACACACACAATCACTCAATATAAAGAAAAATCCGGGTAGTCGGGAATCGAATTAGAGACTGGGGTTGTAGCGTTAGCATGCTTATCACTCCGCCACCGCGGCCGTATACATATACGTCAACACCACATTGATGACTACCTGAAAAAGCTATTGCAGCATAATGAAGACCATATATGGGTTTTTGTATATATTGTAATGTTCACCAGTCCTGTACACTGCCACCATCCGCAGAAAACAGGGAAGTGTTACACTAAGGGTCAATCGAGCCAGCCAGACAACATTGATGCGTATTTCCCTATGCATGGAACAATCATTTTTGTGTCGCGCAGGAATTATGGCTTGTCTGCGCTAACAGCTTCAAATCGCTGAAAACGTTGTTTTTTGTCTTATCTCTTACATACTCCTCGTAATTGGGTTAGTTCGCCACAGGAAGCTGTTTAAATAACGTTAATTTTGGCTTTGAAAACCTTTCGGGGATAACGTCAGAAGGTCGGTTTTACAACAAAGCTCATTTCACGCGTTGTCATCACGTCAGGAAGTAACGAACGTTTTATCAAACTCTAGTCGATGCTCAAGTTATCAGGGAGCTTTAATTCCCGAAATATCGCAAAAGATTATCGCGAGCAAGGACAGATGTCAAGGAGTGCGAATTTAATGCGTGGGAAGTCCGAGTCGGTAATCCCATCGAAATCCCGAATTCAAACTTTCATGGAGGGATAACTTTTCGAATGAAACACGCCGAGAAGCTAAAAGCATAAAGGCGAGTACTTTGAACCTGCGTTACAGTTCCATTTCCAATAATATTAAAACTGTCGGCAAGGTTAAATTATTTCGACGCTCCCAATCGATCGCTTTTTCCGTTTGCATAAAACTATAGCGTGGTAAACGGATAGGCACCGAACCCGGGTATACATCTCCCATGTCAGACCGAATCGAGTTTTTAACTACGCTCCGGCTAGGATATATTCTGGCCAGTCGTTTTATGGGTTCCGCAGTTATTGCGACCACTCATGTTTAATAGATTTCAATCCCATTTCCGCTTCATTATCAAGTCTCATTCGAAAACAAATTCCCGACCGACTGGCAACATTTCCCACTCAAGATTTTTTATTATCTTCCCCGTCTGATCCGATACCTATCCTTAGCATAAAGGGAATCGCCGTAGAAAAAGCTAACTCTGAGTGGGTTTTTCCATTTAAAAAATGAGTCTTGGGCCGGCTGGAGTGGGAGCCAGGGTTTTGTGGGAAAGGACTCGAGAGATGGGTGGAGTGATTTATTTGATTATTTTAGCTATGCATCCTTTTTCTGCAAGAAGTCTTCTGGCTGAGGAGTGTGCTTGGGTTGATTTGAAACCGGCCGGAAAGGTTCCCTGCCAATGTTTCCCTTTGAAATTTTCGGATCGCGATAGATCGACCTTCAAAAAGGGTCCAGGAACTTCAATTTAAGATTAAAAAAGCGCGAAATGCAGAGCCAAAAACCGATGCTTCGACGTTCGACTTTAGCAAGTGCGGGCGAACGGGAAAAGGTCGGTTTGCTCAGTTTATCGTTGAGGCGGAAAATAAATTTTTAAATTTGTTACGCTTATAATGCCAACGATAACGTTTAGACAAAGTAGTAAATGGTTAAGTAAGATATATCTTGATTCGCTTATGGCTACATTTAGGTCTAAATTCGTGTTAAAGAAGGCCGAAAATCTGAGTAACCGAGATTGTTGGTCCTAAAGTAGTTACGCGAAGTATTGCATAAAGTATTACAAATACTACGCTAATTATATCGTAAAATTTCCCAAAGTAATTGCGTAAATGTACAAAGTTTTCATACTGAAACTGGTGGGCAAGCTTTAATATCGATTTTAAAGGAAAGCAAAGTAATATTTTAAGGATTCAGTTATGTTCCTCGTTATTGTATCCACAAAATTTTTAAGCTCTAAATTTAGGATTGCAAGACGTACTTTTGTTGTAATTAAACCAAAGTACTCAATTAATTGGTGTGCACAGAGGTGCACTGCAGTAGTCTAGGACATGAATTAATTTCAAATTAATTTCAAACTATGATAATGATTGGGCTATGAAAGAAGGCCCGCGGGAATCGAACCCGGGACCACTTCCTCCAAATACGAACACGTTACCTACTTGGCTATTCGGGAGACCACTTGTGGTTTGATTGCATTTGGGGAGATTTATTCAATGTTTAATTTTAATTTACAAATTCGACTGAAATTTTTAATTTCTTGGGCGCTAACTACGTACGATTGTAAAATTCTCTGCAGAGATGAAAAGGAAATGATAAAAAAGGCAGTTAACTTCCCGTAAATTATTTCTTAAGGCTTAACACACGTTTCAAACATGACATTTTTATCATCTTTAAAACTTATTTGATCCCAGTAAATTCGTACACTTCGTAAAAATTTGTTTTCCTCAAGGTCTCTAAAATTTCGCTGAAAAATCTCAAGGTTTTCATTATTGCGATAATATATTCGATCTTTAAGCTTTCCTCATATATTGGCAAAAACTATATTCAAAGGTTATATTTCTTTTCTGTTCATCAGCCTGGATTTTATAACGCTCGTGAGGCTGAATAATCCTTCTGCATACCATTAGGATGGGGTGATGAAAGAACCGTTAATAGAATATTCAGATAAGCCCACTAATGGGTTTTTACCTGTAGCATCTCTGTAGCTCTATATCTTTCGAGTTTCGTAGATTTAAAACTTCTTTAGCGTACGGTTTTTATCATTGGTGCTAAAAAGATATTTCTCGTCGATCCACAGTATATCTATTTTAACAATAAAAAACAGAAATTAAGAGAAATAATGTGGAAAGGTTGGTGGCTAAGTGTTTTCTTGTCAGGAGTTAATAGCGACATTTTTCAGCATGCTTTCTGCTTGTTCTTGAGCAAGTTGGGAAAAATTCATCAGGCTGTTATTTTTTCCTTCAATCCGTAATTATACGATTTACTTCTTGATTTTGTGAATTTTGTAATTCATCCCTCTTTACTTTATTTTCTGAAACAAGGATGAAATTCTTCTTGCAGTAACACTTGAATAATATTTATCATCCACGATTTCCGTATCCCAAGACTGTTAATATTAGCAAGCAGGCAGATATTGCTAAGGGCGATCACTTTTTTCTACTCTAGACTTCAGTGCCTATAATAGTCGTGTCTTTAATAGAATTTAGGCTCTTTGTAAATTGTCTGAATTAATTTCTTAACGTTAGAAAATCATTTTATCAGGTATCTTTTCGTGCATTTTTTGTAAAAGTGGATCCTTGATTCATTTTTAAACAATGGAACTCGTTGAATACCTCTTATAGACATGTCCACTAAGTCACAGCTCTCTCAAAGATAGTCTCTTATTCTCGTATCAACGAGTTTTTTAAAGCGTCAATAAAATTAATCTAAGATAGTTAGATCTACTGGAACTCTATTATCAATGGGAAATAAGAAAGCTGAATAGTTACTCAAATTTTGCTGTTTTACTTTATTATATAAGTATAAATTATCATTTGTTTTAAACCATCGTTTTAAGAGCAGTGTAAAACTGCTCAAATTTTTAGTTCCCTTATTTACTATTTTTAACCTTTCGCTGATACCTTTAAAGCTTGTTAGCGATAAAGGATATTTCATCCAGTTTCGTAATTCAAGAGCCATAGGTATTAGGTGTGGGATAAATTGCGTTGATCTTGCCACTGTTATTAAATTAGTGTTTTATATCTGCGCCGTGCCATCCTTATTTTCCGAGCGCGGATCTTTGATAGGCTTGCGGCGACGCTGAAATTCAATAATCCCATTTTTCATCACTATCATGTAGGATATTACTCTAGTACTATCAGCAGCTAGGAGAGCAACCCTTTTTATAAGTAAATGCGGATCGGTAAAATTAGTGTTTTACTTTTTCCTTATTAAGAATGGCGAGGAAAAAACAGCACTTTCCCACATGATTTTTCCCATACCTATGATTAATTAAAAAGACTAAATTCGATACTCCTATGTATCAGTTTATTCGATTGATTTCTTTTCTCTCTGAGGTATTAGTCCTAAGTTTACCGCAGTTTTTTGTTGGTGGTTCTGCCTAACATTTCTGTTGGGATAGGTTATTTAAAAATTACAAAATCTTAGAAATTCTCATTAAGAATTTAAGTCTAATGTAGAATAACAAAAGAAATTTGAAGCTCCAGATATAAAAAAAACTCCATGGGCGTTTAGCAAGTTCTAAAATTCAAAACTTTCAATAAGTTTAGTATAAAAATTATTTCAGTTTCTCCTATGGAATGTTTGTGTTAATACGAGTTAATCGTAATTACCACAAAGTTAGACCAGATTCAGTATCGTTCCCCCAAACATTACGTTAAAATTACGCCAATAAGTATTGTTTTTATTGTCAATTACGTTAAAGAATATTATGCATTATTCAATTATATAAATGGATTTTGGTTAATAATATTTAAATCGTTAAATATCTTCGATGAGAGATTCGTCAATGCATTTAGTCTAAAAATCGCGCTTCCGAAAATTTATAGGAAACCACGATTTGAGTTGAGAGATCAGAATACTTAGAGAGGACTACATTGGAACAATACAGCATCACTGTAGGAATTGTAGTAGCCCCGGGATCATGTGGGAAAGACTGTAAAGAACTCTATAAAAGGTATCTCAGAGGGAAATACAGTTCCGCAATTTTACCGGTTCATGTTATTAGACATTGATTGTCTTTCATAAGTTATGACGCTCCGATTCGATTTCGCTAGCAATTGAATACATGACGTGAGTTTTTGGACGCTGCAACTTGTCCTTGGGTGTAACTTTTATGCCCATGCAACTGCTATGACGCTGAAGAATTAATGCCAGTGTTGCTTGTCTTCCTCGCCCCATTCATTTGACAAACTGCTGCATCGCGAATGCGGTACTCGCGTGAGAAATGTTACAAAACGAGCAGTTTTCCCCATTTACTCTGCCTCAAATATTCGGATTCCGTGGGTTTTGCCTAGCCAATCCTCTGGATTGAAATAAACTCGGGCTTTCCGTGGAATCGAAAGTCTATCAAATGTATATAATAGCGACATTATTGGAATTTCGCCCGAGCGTCGTCGATTAACTCGTTTCTTTCGCCCACCCCAAATCTCCTTTATGCCTCTGCCGGATTAAGAGATATGGTGATCACGGATCGATTAACGACTACGGGGTTGACAACCTAGACGCCTTAAATTGAGAATGATACCCTACACAGTCACGGGTCAAAATCGCCGTTCGTTTCGTGTCTTCCATCGGACTCCATCAATGAGCAAACGAAAATACCCGGCGCTGGTAGTATTCGTGCTCCCGCGTAAACATCTGTACAAGGGACAGTCATTATTCGCCCTTCCATGATCCGGTCATTGATTGCTAAAATGATACATCGTTTTCGTTCTTCCTAAGCACCATTCCACCGGTCAACTTGACATCCTCGAAAAAATTAGTTCGAAATATCGGATATTCTGGAGCTTTCCCGCTAGTTTTGAACTTGGAGACTGTTAACATATGCGAAAAGAGTATAGAGCGTAGTTTATATAGTATAATACTTTAACTGTCTTATCATATGAAATAAACTTTGTTATTCTGCTTTCTTTTATTTCTTTACTGCCAACCCCTGGTCCAACAGTATCAGTAGTTTTAGAAGATCTGGTGCTTTCCCGGTGAACATGACGTAGGAATAATTCTCGGGTTTGCAACCGAGTCCTGTAATGGAACAGGTCCTTGGGTAAAATTAAATGTAATTTCAGGTTCATGAGTAAAATTTTGTGGTAGTAGTAGTATTACTAGAAGTGCTTCGACAGCTGAGGTAATCACGCACGTTGGTCTCCACCGGGAATCGAACCCGGGATCGCTTTCAGGAAAGTCGATGGCATTACCCCAATGGCTATCTGGAACATATTGAGTCCAACAACTTTTATCTTTGCGTTCCTCTCTTATCATCTGCTTTTTCGCTAATACACCCTTACAATAATTTTTGTTATATGTAACACTTGTTGCAATATGAAATTTAAATCAATATTTTTGTGATTAATATGCTTGTGCTTGAGAAATACCGATGCGCTAATTTCCTTCATCGGCTAGTGAGTAATGAAATTCACCGTTCATCCATTCGGGCATGTTATGGATCATTCTACCCGACGTACGACCTTTCGAAGTTGGGTTTTGAGACCTAAAAGTCGTACTTACAGCCAAAATGCTAATTCTTAGCGAAATATAAACAAAGACCGAAGCTTATATATAAAACGGCTACGCAAAGGAAAATATATCGTAATTAAAGTAGGCTGAAAATTGCGTCAGAAATCCTGCAACGGACAATACTTAAAATGTACGTTAAAGTATGTTTTGCGGTGAATTTTACTCTATTTTATGAGGTGTACTCCAAGTTATATTTGATGAATTGGTTTCTGAGAGATCTGTGGACAATGACAGAGATTTGATTTGACAGAGGTTGGATTTGACAGATTTTGATTAGAGTGAATATGAAATAAAACGAATCTTATAGCGAGTGACAAAGAGGAACCTAAGAAGTATTGAAAAATTTAGAATTGGGAGTCATTTTCAACTGCGTTAAGTGGATTCAAAATATATAACCTTAAGGTAGATAAATAATATGAGAAAGTGCGTGGTGAAGTTGAAAATTTGGTCATTAGTGCAACTAACGAAAATCTGCATGTCCCCTTTAAGTTCATGAGTATTGGAAAAGGCACACACAGTCCTGTTTGAAGACCGTTGTCTTAAAACATGGGGTCGTATGTGGACGAGCACCTAAGAAACTCGGGTTGTTGAAGAGAATAGTCGGTGGTAGCAAGGAAAAGGCCCGTGAGCGATGTTACGTTGAGTTAGGAGTAACCTTAAGTATGCATGTAGTGTCTGGGATCCTACCGAAAAGGGTTGTACTCGAGAATTAGAATAAATACAGTGAAAGGCGATAAGTTTTGTATAAAATTATCGCGAAAAATCAGTGAACGTTACTCAGATGCTTCAGGACGCAGGATGGGGATCTCTAGAAGAACAAAGACTTGATTTACCTAATGAGCTCTGAGAAAAATGCGTTCTTAGATGATGTAGCTGATATTATGCGCCCTCCCTGTTACATAGGCCGTTATGATACTGAGAGAGAAATTAGAGAAATAGATGCTAGAACTGTTCGTTTCAAGCATTCATTTCGTCCGCGAACGATACGCGAAAGTAATCGATTAGGGAAGCAAAGCCATGGTGTATGCACCCCATGCCACAAACCTAAAGGCGGCTTGCAGGGCATATATGTAGACGTATATGTAGGTGAACAAACCTCTCATACCTACGTAGTATAATCACACTATCAAATATCAACCACAAATAGCAAATATTTATTATTTGTACGATGAAATTTTACAATATCAAGGCCGCATCCGTTGAATTTAATATAATCAATTTAAAACCCACAGTATATGAATCGGATTTAGTTTACGATTTTGCATGTGGGATTCTCAGCTCTGTCAGCGCGGTCTATTTACATTCATTTTACTAAGCGAAATTGCTTATCTTAACAAGTTCTTGAAACCTCCGCGAAGACTTACGAAGCTACTTTGCGTAGTTTTATCGAAAACATCAGGGACACGGAATGACGAAATTTGATGTCTCCATATGCGTGGAGAAGATGGATTCAGTCGTTTCCAGCCTCTGTCAGTTAGCAATGATATCTGTGATCTAAGTATTTGTTCTCACGGACATACGATACACCGGAATTTTTCGGTGTGGAATTAAAGAAACAGTTACATAATAAACATCTCTTGTTTGGGTGGAAGGAAGGGCTACTAATTGAATTTTTCTACAAAGGAATGCGTGATATGAAAAGGTCCTTCGAGTGGTTTATTGACCCCTGCCGTAGACGAAGGTTTTATGTGGACCACCGAAGTCTTCAACTCCCGTAGCCACCGGTGAAATTTACTTCATTTGTTAAGGGCGTTATGATAAAGGGTTTTTTTAGTAGGGAACATGTCATATCTCTCATTGTGTGAATCCATGTTTTTTTATTATTCATTCGCAATGATAAATCGGACGAAACCACGAATTGATAAGAAAGCGATTTAAATCCGACGGTAGAGAGTTGGCCCGTTTATTTTAGAATTACAATCCGTTAGATGAATTTAATAAACGTGAACTGTTAATCGATGGCGTTATTAAATTGTTGTCTTCAGCCCTATAGATGGTTAGAACCCTCCTTCATGCCCTCCACCTTCAGCTACGAAATGCTTTGGAGAGGAGGCTGAGGAGTCTAGGCTAAATGATGAGTGAGGTAGTTTGCCATTGCTTTCCTCAGTAAGACAGAATGCAGTAAGCGGAACAAGTTTACGTAAGTGAAGCACAATGACTCTATGAGTAAAACTTTTTCTAGCATTCAAAATGGAGATACCTGAATTAATGCCATTATTCAGCATCACCCGTACTCGTATAGCTTTCATAATATCACAGCCATGAACAAGACTGAAACAAAAATAAACGAAAGATCCATTTTATTCTATCCTGTACCAAAAGACAAATGAAAAATTTCCATTTATCACGATATGGTATCAGGATCTATAAGTTGTTATGATGAGTAAAATAGCTTGTCGACGATATCTGTTTCGCAAACAAGTGATTGTCGTTATCGAAGAATTGAAGTCGAGGAATAATTTATCTTACTTCTAAGATGTTGATTATGTACTTATTTCGAAGACGGGTATATCGCATCGGTGTATGTGAAGATGGCAGTCATATTAATCTCTCTTTTTCTATTGATTCGGAAAACAAGTAAATTGGGTGATTAAGTCGTCATGAAATTCTCGTAAAGGGATCGACGTGTACTTCTGGAACACTCAAATTCTTCTAACAACTTCACAAACGGCGTTTCAAAGTAAGATGCGAAGAACCTATTTCTTTGCTACCAACGCCTTAGAGATATTCTTGACATTCGCTTCCTTACGAATCTTTAGCGGTAGATTGAAAACTTAAACAAGAAGTTTTAGTTTGAGTGTTCAGGTAACTTTATTTACGACTGAATGCGATATTGTTTGTTTCCGAGGATAGAAATAATAGATAGCGCACGAGAGAGTTGTAGGAAACATTCATGAACTTACTTAAATATTCCTAAAACATCTCCGAGGAAGTTCTTTGAAAGCTCTTTCAGCTCCAATTCATTCACTTTTAAACGGAAACATTAGAAAATACTCTTTTCTTTAGTAAGTAATCCTTAGGAATTTGTTACCACAAGTCATTCGGAAAAACATCCGCTTAATTCCCGGAAATTAGCAAATCTGCTAAACACGAAAGAGCCCATTTAAGAACTACATTTCAATGTATGGTACTCATTATTTTCATTAACTCGGCGATCACTTCATTATAATGTACTCAGAACGTTACTTGGATTCTTCTTTTGCTTTCTCTCCCCAGGAAAATGAATTGTGTCACCTTTAGGTAGATAAATCCTAAACAAGTTCCAGTTAAGATAAATTTTCTTCGAAGTCCCGAGTGAGTTTTTTGTTAATATACTACTATATATGTGTATGGCAAAACCTTATTATTTCGATGTTCAAGAGATTGAAGAGTACCACATCGAAATACCTAGGTGCGTATTGCGCAAGATATTAGTGAAAATTGATTACTATATAATTTATTTGCTGTAGAGGGAAACTACAATACTTTTTTAAGGTCTATAAGGTCTTTTTTAAAGTGAAATTGAGACTAAAAATTCTCTTCTTCCATCTAACTTGTCGTCATAAATAAAAACATAAATTTGTAAATAGAAATAGAGAAGAAAACTTAAGAAGGATTTGTGTATGTAAGAAACAAGATGTAGGATATTTTAGGAAAAAAACATATCCACAGCAGGAAAACACCCACAGCGTGTGAAAAACCTGCTCAAACCTACTGATAGTATGTACATACAAACTTAAAAAATATGAAGGAAATTGTTCACGTGGAAATCACTTCAGCGTAACAAAATTAACTAGAACCAATTCACTAAAACAGTAAAAATCACAAAGAAATCAGCATTTTAAACAAAAATATCTGAAAATCAAAGTATTTTCTGGATTAAGTGGGAGCATATTGGAAAGTTATAGTCTGGAAAAAGTCGAAACCTTTTAAGCGCGCAACATGGCTGAGGATTTCGTATTATACGATGTTAGTCCGTTATCCCGCATCCCTTTATACAAGTCCATATACTTATGGACGTACGTACGTAAGATGCTTCCTTTTTCCTCTTTCGTTCATATGAACTTATTTCTCATTCTGTTTTCACCCAAAAATAATTATATCATGAGAAACATTATTACATTTGAGTCTTTCTATAGAGGATTATTCAAATTCAAAAATTACAGTAATTCGTTCTCATAATTTGATGTAACGAGTTATTCGTAAGTGACTCCACGAAAGACTGTTTTTCCGGTTGACGTTATCAGCTATATTGATATCATCTTCTCTGATATATATACATCCTTGTATATTGATATCATCCTCTCTGACATTTTCAGGTCCAGCTGACCATCAAAACACTTCCAGATCTGCCGTCTGGTGCCAAGTACCGCTGCGTCTTCGGAAACGCCGAGCCCATTGACGCGTCTGTGACAGCGGCGGGCCTGTCGTGCCCCACGCCGCCCGTCTCCTCCCGTCCAAGCATCCCGGAGGACAAGGACCACGTCCTAGTCCCCCTGTCCGTCCGTTCCTCCGAAACCAACAAGGATTTCGTCAGCAGGAACTTCGCCTTCTTCGACTGCGCCCTCCACGTAACTTGCATGGACTGCGTCAAGTCCCAGTGGGCGTGCAATTGGTGCGTGTACGAGAACAAGTGTTCCTACAACACCACTTCGTGCCAAAGAACGGTCATCAGCGGGGAGAACGTCAGGATGCTCCACATGCTCCAGCAGGTAGGAGAAGCGGTTCGGGCCTTTTCGAAAAATTTGTCTGCGCTGTCGTCGGGGGAGAAATGGACGACCATCTGTGGTTGTTTCGCCGCTCAAAATATTTTCGAAACTAATTCCGCTGAAAGGTTTCTGACAGTTTTTTCCTCCCGAACGAGTATTAATTCGAACGCGTCGGTAAATATGTGCGTTTCGTCGATCGGGTTCTCCGCCTCTGACCCCCGTCTTTCACGTTTCTGCTCCGATGGAGCTCATATTAGTATTGACGTGTTGGGACGGCTCGTGTTTAATTTGTCTATTATCTTTTAGAGACGTTGCTCTCTAACGCTCGTCATCATTTATGACGCGTTGGGTTTGAACGAATTCCATGTTTTCTCTGATGGCGATTTCATTCCGGGCCTCCCCGCACCTTTTACGTCGTATATTTTTTTTAAAGTTAAAAATTTCTGGTATATTTTTTCGCGAAGTGAATTACAGTCGAACCCCGGAGTTTGCGCGGTTATCTTCATTTCGTGGAAATTCATAAAATCGATAGTAGACATTATTTTGGCGTTTGAATTACGCGATTACTTATTGGTGATGATGAAGTAAATGTGTTTTATAAATAGTAAGTAAATATTTTTAGAATTTGTTTTCGAACCACGAAAAAAAATACAGTAATACCTTGGTTAACGACGGTAATCTGTTCCAAGATTGTCGTCGTTAAGCAAAACCGTCGTTATCCAAGGCTCGATTTCCTATAACCATACTGCATGTGAAATATGCAGATAAAACTCATTGAAATGTCATTAAAGTATGGTAACAAAAATTATCATTAATAAAATGAATAGTCGTAAAAGAAGTTTTAGTTGTCAATCTTCACCAGAAGACATCGATAACCGAAGACTGCGTCGTTATCCGAGACATTTTTTTATCACAACCATAAGTCACTAATCAAGTAACTAAGGCCGTCGTTGACCAAAGTACTACAGTATAATATTTCCACAAAATATTTGACAAATACGTTAATGAATGGTGACAATCCGTCAGCATGTATTTATTGGCGTTCTTTAGTGGCCCACGCCGAAATATATTTCAGGGGGTATTGTTTTAATTTGCAGAATTAGTACTGATTGATTTGAACAAGACATGGCATTTGGTGCAATTAGGAAACGATCTAAGGAGGCTAAACACAAAAAGTGAATTGTAAAGAAGGGGTGGAATTTACGTATTAACATTGAAAAAGAGCACAATTTTGAAATTTAAATAATATAATTTTAGTTATTTTTTAAAATAAGGAAGGGAATTTATCCCCGGATAAATGCGTACGTCCCCCTGCCCCCTGTCCGTCCGTCCGTCAGTCCGTCAGCCCCCTGCGTACGCCACTGGTACAGTCAGAAGGTAACGGTATGAAGTAGGTATCTTTGTCATTGCATCTTCTTATCTGCTAACTTAAAATCTACAAGTGCTTTTCATTATTTAAAAAATTCACGTCAGTACTGCTATGGAAATTGTGTGTAAAATATCGGTAAATACTATATACTTGGTCGAAGTTCCTAAGATATTCTCATCTACAATCGGAATATCTTATGAGGTATTCTACTAATTATTTAAGAAATCCATCATCCTCAATGTACTTTACTAATAGAAGGAAGTGGTTTCATAAGTTTGAGCACATATTTTCTTTCTCTCATTTAATTTATTTTAATTCTTGCGTCAGAAGAAGTGTTTGATTGAAAAATTTAGTTTTTGGCAAAGTAACATACTAGTTGCACGTCGGAATAATTAAAAGACAAACTATTTAGAGACAATTATAATAATGAAGTTAGTCGAAGCTTATCGACCGGTCTCGTAAACTTCTTTCCATCGATTATTCGGGTTCTCTGATGTTATCTCTGTTGTGGTGTTTGTTCTGAACTGCAGGAAATTAGGGTCAGTCCCCGAGCAAGAGGCTTAGGCAATTACGCTCAACCTTCTTTAGCAATCAGTACGGGGCGACGCTTAAATTACGAGCAAGGACGTTCACAAGGGGTGAGCTTCTGCAACAGTCAAATGACAGCGATGGTGGAGCTCTACCAGTCATGATTTTGTAATTACTGTCACTCAATTGTTTCCTTGGAAACAGAATAACTCAGGAAATTTGAAGAGTTTTCGATTTCGATGAATTCACGAACGGTACGGATTATCAATTTTTCTCGATTTCGAATTTTAGCAATAATTTATCAGTTTTTTGTTTTATCGAAGAATATTTCGCAGTATATAATATACAATAGAGACAATGTCTAGACATAGACAATAGTAGAGAATAGAGACATTCAATTCTCGATGTTTTCCAGCATTGAAGCAATTTGCGATACGGCTCCGTTAATTGTATCGAAATGTTTCCGTCAGTTTGCGGGAAATTTACATTTGTGTCCCAAATTTTTCCCATTTCTACCCTATTCATAAGGAATTCCTTCGGGAATTTTCAGAATTCGGAGACGAATAAGTGTGGACCTAACATGCATGGATATTTTATTAGCTAGTATATCTTTCGCGAGAGTTATTCTCGATGTACGAAATCGGAATGATTTAATTATTCTAGCTCGTTGGCAACATTGGTCCTTTAGCATGTAGAGGATTGATTTTTACAGTTAGTAAACCATGATGTACTCAACATAACACAGTTGCAACTACATTAAACGTGTTATATTGTTAAACACAGAGTCATTCCTTATTTTTATCTCACGTGAAACGTACCTTTACCATCCTGTTATTCTTAAGGGCATTTTACGCTTTCAAAAATAACTAATTTGAATTTTCTTTGCCTGCGGAATCCTAAATGAGTTCGCTAGTTTACGTGAAGCGCTCACTTAATGCATATTCATGGTGTTTTTAAGTTGTTTGGTAACAGTTAGCCTCGTAAAATACACAAAATTTGATGAAACTCTTAAAGTCTACGTATTCCTCACCACCGATAAAACTTTCGCAACATTGCTTTCGAATTGAAAATTTCAAGTAAGCACCATTGAAGGTAGGGCTGATTCTCGTTTTCTTTTCCCACAAAAAATTAACGAAATGTTTTACCGGAAAGCTTTTAAACGAAAGACTCGTCACGTGTCACTTTCAAGGGATATTTATCCTTCCAGACTCCGTCGAGATTTTTGACGTTTGTTCCAAAATTGGATTCGTATATTTTTTCATGGTCCAATTCATTACCGGGAAGATTTCTTGTTTAGCTTATATTTCAGTGAAAGGAAAAAAGGCTACGTTGAATGCTACTGTCCGTAGATTCTTTTCAATTTGATGTTTCTTAATTCATTTTCTCTTACATCGTGACAAAATCTAGCTTGAGTTAGTAACTAAAAGCATACGTGGTACGTTATATAACTATGGCTCATCTGAAATATTAATTGATGTGGTAAACAGTAAAACAACAAATAAACGTATTGATTCAAATCACTCTAATTTGCTTCGTAATTTTTTCTGTTGAAAAGGAAGTAGGGTAACTATTCTTAATTCCACTGTTATAATAATCCGTTAATTAAACAATTTCTTGTATTCTGTGATACTTTATCTGCAATGTTGTCCCCTTTAATTTAAGCGAGGTAGCTACCAGCTTCTTTCCTTGGCTTGTACTCGCCATCATCATTAACACATTTTTATTGTTATAAATGAATTAAAATGTTTACCTACGTACATTGTAAGCCGGCGTATAGTGTAATGGAAGAGTTAAGAATCACCAGCTTTTCTGATTTACTTATCATGTCCGAAAAAAATAGTTTCTTTTTGCCCTTGCAATTTACAAAACTCTAAATTACTAAAACCAAAGTTTAGGGCCGATGAGTAATTTTTCTTTTATTCTTTCACTGCAAAATGGTAGAATATGTTGCTACGTTGTGGTCCAAATCTCGATATGCGCACGACAAGATGAAGGAAATTTTATTGAAAGATTATAGATTTTGTTACTTTAACTGTGAGTGGAATAATTGTAATTAACAGATAATATTAATGATTATTTAACCTCGAGTTAGATATCTATATTTCAGAGTGTGGGCACATGTGTATATGATTACTAAAACAGTAAAGATTAGCATAAAACTCACCCAGAAAGGATTGTGAATCCATAATCTTTAAATGTCAAGATTAGGTTACCAGTTGCTAAGTCCGTAATTTTGATTTCAGGATTCTTATGTTTATATTACAACTGTCGTAATTGGCCAATTATGGCTCTTGATGCGGCGTTGGAGGATACCTAAGTAAGTGATAATTAATCATCGTATTTAAAAAACCAATAAAAATTGAAAATATTTTGGAGTTCTTTCTTCTTAAGTGGACTCACGGACTATGACATTACGTGTACCGATACTGACCGCACAAAATCGTGAAATTGACCGCCTGCGGCTTCATGGATGTCCTTGTTCATATACAATCAAATCTCCCCTACATATGCCGTATTCCAATCATACATTCATATAACGCTTGACCCATCTAGATTGATTAGAATCGCAACTCAAGTATTCTTGTATAGACAGCAGAAATCAATCCCCTAACAAAATAACGCCATTCCGTATATTATTTCGACGCACGTAATCCGTCAAATGTGTTGCTTACATTTCACCTTGATCTCGGCCATTAAATAAAATGTCAATTAAACCTGCTACGTTCACAAATCAGTACAATATAACGTCCAGTTTTTATGCGCGACGGGAAATGACAGATTTGGTTTTATTCGCTCTACTCCGATTCCCGTCACACGGACTTTTCTTCTTATGAGTGATAGACGTCATTCCCATCGATTATTCCCCGTAAACATTTTTACAGCGTTATAATTCCACCGTGAATTTCTATTGTTGCTAAATTCCTCATCCGCCGCCAATATCATTATTTGACCGGTTGTGACTGTCACGACTCCATCATCATTTAATTGAGAACGAAGTGCCCTTCGATGGTATTGATGCGTGAAAATTTTTAAATTAAAGGCCTTCCCGCATTTCCACCAATATTAAAGTTTTTGATTCGCTCCATCCTCGACCTGTGACTTAGAGACTTTCGACATAGCTTTGAGGAGTTTCGAATATTGAATGGTAGTTTTGAATTTACCACTTTTGTTTGCAAATATAGCCTTTTTCATTTCTGGCTCAATTTTTTCTCACTTAATGGAGTATGTTGCAGAGGGATAGGTATTTTCGCATGAAAATCTCCATTGCGAGTAATTGCTATAATTTAGGGATTCCTGAAGGTGATCTATTCAAAGTGCGCTAGAAGCATTCCTTAGTGATGGAGGGTCGAAGATTTTCTTGAGCTAATAGATGTATCATTATATTATTATTTTGTTGATCCTTTGTCAAGTTACCGAAACCAAAGGTTGTTTCATGGTCATCCCACGAAAAGAATACGGTACAATATTCCGATAAAGATTTTTCAGAGGGGCCGTTATGTAGCTACATTCGAGGAATTATTGTGACAAATTAACTAATAATAAATTAAAACACAGTTATCAATATTTATTTAAAAAATTCCATTTCTTCTTTCTTTCTGTGTCATCTTAGATCATTTTAGTGGATTCTTGACTAACATTATTAACTATTGCGAGTCATCAGAGTTAACATTTGGCAACCCTTGCACGGATATTAAAGAAATAGACAAACTTTTTCTTAATCTTTATCAAATACTTACTTCGACCTTTTCGTCTCTGGAAATCATCCACCTTCTGTTGAATCCATTATTATTTCAACCACCTCAACGCTCCTTACTTAAAACATTCATCTTATAATTAATATTTTATTAAACATTTATGTATTTTACGTTGCATAGCCTCCCGTAATTTGAAAGGGAACGAGGGTCTGACTTCCTTACGTATGTATGGGTCCTGCGTAAAAGTTGAACGTAGGTTAATAACCGAGATCTCCGCGAAAATTTTTCCTGAATTCTGTTGCGGAGGCGTGGAGATGAGAAAAGTTTTCAGCTACTGAATAATGGTAATACACCAGTCGATCATTCTTCGGGTAATCGAAGTTAGGGAGTGAAGGGAAGAGTTTTGTTTGGATGAGTCACAAAACAAACACAAAATAGTGCGCGCGAGGCGTTAATTATTTGAATGCATGGCTTTGTATGCACGAATCTGAAAAGAGATAATTAAAGCCCATTTGTCTTCGTTATGTATCTCAAAGAGAATATTACAGTTATTTCTAGGCTAGCTGCGGGAGCCTTTCAATGACTTCTGATTATTATTCAAAAGATGATATTCCAATCAAGAACTGACTGGCAGCTTTTAAAGTGGCGAGGGAAGAAATGTTCTTTAACTAAAAAAATCCGCAAAATCTTAAATTTTGACTGAATTTACTCAATAAANGCTTTTGTTAATTAAATTAGAAACTTAATCCTTAAAATAAAACTGTTGGTAGAATTCAGTTGCGAGAAATTATTTAGTGAGCTCTAAGTCCAAGTCAAGTAGTCCAAGATCTGATTTTGTTTATTTAATTTAACTCCTGTTAACTTGATGAGAATGCAAAGCAATAATCGGAACGGAAAAAATAACGGTTTCCTCTTTTGGTGCAGGTTCAAGGATTTTAAAGTATCGGTTCGGATTCGGTTTTCACTCCAACAAAAATAAATTTTATTCGGTTTCGATTCGGTTCGATACCTTGGTATTTCCATCTTAAAATCGTGTGTCTCCGAAATTTCTTGACCTCAGCATCCGTGCAACACTCAGGTCGTGGCGTCCATTTCTGCAGCTTTTCTGCCATACCTCCGAATGCTTAGAAATCTCCACCTCTGTGCCGCTCGTGGCCTTTATGTCTTCTTTCCAACTCCACGGTTGTGACAACTGACAGAAGATGCTTGTTGCCTCTCCTCGTTTACGCGAAGGGATAAAAACTCTCGCTAGCATCCCAAGCACCTGGCTACAACGCTTCCATTGAACCGGAGAGGATTTTTTACGACCTAGAGACGAAAATATACGCCGGCCTAAGTCTTGTCCCCTTAATTCAAACTGTTGTTTAATTTAACTGCCATTCGGGCCCGCTTCAAATCGTTTGATACTTCCAAAACCCGCATAAGTTAGGGCTACAATAACAAGGTCAGGACGATAAATCAAGCTTCCGCGGAGGAAATCTAGGGGCTTTAAAGATGTGGAAGCTGATGCAGGCGAAGTTTGTTTATGTGACTTATCTTCGAGTGATTTTTGGAGTGTTTGAGAGTGTAACTTTTATAATCCTGTTGTGCTCCTTGGGAAGATTCTGCGATTTATGGGAGTCGTCGGATGGCGAGCTTTAAAATCGTAAAATCTGCGGATTATTTGCCCGTGGCTGCCTTAAATTTGAGCGAAATTTCAATTAGCATCAAAGTCAACAATTTCAGTGTAAGCGAACCCAAACACGCGGAAAATATTTTTTTCACGTAGGAAAATATTCTGTGGATAACTTCTCCACCGGGAAAAATACTTCTTTTATTTATTTTTCCTTCCATTGTTACGGCTAGATTTTCTTTTTTTGGATTGTGTGAACCATGGCATAGATGAAGGAGGATGCTTTTTAATCTCTACCTCGCCCTTGTAATGACGTTATATTAATGTTATGTCGTCTAAAAATTAGATTGTGATATATGTATTTCTCTTGCGTTTTCTAGCTTGTAACGAGAGTGACCTATGAGAATTGTTTATACTGTAACTCTGTTGGGTATTATTGTATTGTATTAGGTATTAGGTACTATTACTGTCAGTATGCTTCGCAGGTTTCTTACGCCACTTTTTTCCTTCAACGTCTATCTTTTTTTCCAGAATTTCAAGTTTCTTCTTTTACCTTTTTTCATCGCACTGTTCACGATCATACGTTCTGTCTTTTGTCGGATTCACTGCTATAATATTGTTGAATACAAAAAGGAAATTGATTAGACCAGAGAGAGGATTGACTAACCTCGATGGTGCCCAATGAACTAACGCCAGCCAGCTAACGGGGCCTCAAATCAACAATGAATTATTTGATTAGTTTTATGCTAAATCCCCATTACTTGAGACACCCATAAGTCTCCTTGTGTAAAATAAACTCATCTATAGTACTAAGCTTCAGATTTCTGAATAGTGCTGCAGGTGAAAACCTCGGTGATTGTAGTATTGCTAGAAGTGCTTCGATGATTGAGGTAAATGTAGATCCCCCACCAGGAATCGAACCCGGGACCACTTTCGCCGAAGTCGAACGCATTGCCCACTTGGCTATACTTACAAATGATTTCAATTGAAATGTCGCGAGACAAAGATACCAGAGTCTATTGATTGAATTGGATGTAAAAAACCGATGGAGTGATAGTTTGTAATGGAAGGGAAGCCTTTGAATGGATATTCCTCTGTAAGAATTGCCAGGTAGAAGGACAGTTCTTTTGTTAGGAAATCGTTCACTTGGCCTGCTTTACCGATAAATCCATTCCTGTTTCTCTTCACTGGATTCAAAGCATCAAATGTGATGTGCTTCAAATTACCACTTAATGAGTTTTACGTTTCCTGTAGCCTTATGTTCTTATCAAGAGATTTTTCAGCCTTTCGCTCTTGATTTACTAGATATTTTCTTGCCGTTTATGTAATTTACGGGCGTAGAACTGATGGTTTGGAGTTATGGCTGTTTTAAAGTAGTCTGCAATAGCTTCTGCATATTTTTTACATCAAGTGAAAAAAAAATGAGTGACAGGTGATACTTTGTCACATATTAATTCAATTTAGAGATATAACTTTACTTTCATATTTATATTAAGGCTATTAGGAATCTTCAAGCATTAGTTGAATAATATATATGTCCCAAATATCTAAGGCAGTTTTTCCTACATTTAGTTATTTTACAACATTTATGAGATAGACGGTTAATATTTATGAATTAATGAGGTAGTAATTGGCCAAAATTATTCGATAAAAATTCGTGCTCGTAAAGGTCCCCTTGAAAGTAAACGTTTTCTACATTTACCTCCAACTTTTTCAATTAGCAAGATAGTGATTTTCTGTATTGTTAACCTTTTCAGTCATTATCATTGGTATTCTACCTCTCGGTTGGGTCATGTGCCCTAAAATTCTATACTTATCGCCGTTTTCTTGATCTCTTGATAACTAAACTGTAACTCAATTTCATTCTATTATTTATGCGTCCCCCGTCGCCTTTTCCCTGGTATCCCTCCTTCAATGGCTTTCTGAAACAATCCCTCAATAACTGACCCGCCCACTTCTCTCAAACTTTTCGGATCGAAATCCTTTTCTCTCCCTTCATCTGTAACACTTCCTCGTTTGTTTCACAATCTACCTACTTCCTCTCCACACCAAACCCGCATTTTAAGGATCTCCAGTCTTTAATTTCCTCTATACTTCAGACCCGTATAGCAAATCATTCCAGATCAATGATTTCACTAGTCTTTTCCCCTTGTACGTGTATTCATTAGAAATTAAATAATTACTAAACAGAAATTTTTAAAGATGAATGGTTTGTTAGTTCGATGTGTATAAAATCTTTTCCATCAATACGGATCGTAATATGATAGATTTTTCTCTTAGCTTTCTTTACAAGAACTTTCTGAAACGCTAGGCACATCCAACACACCTGAGTGGGATGATTAAAAGCCGAATCATGTTATTCCTATCCTATCAAGTTATTTTTCACTGAAAGGAATTAATAAAAATTGGCTTCTACATCCAAGGAAAGTATAGTTAAAACTATTTCACTCAAAACCTAAACCAATAGATGCGTGCGGGTCTGTCTAAAATTGTCAGCCCCAAGTGTGGTTGAATGCTCAGGCCCTCCACCATTAGCTGCCAAAGGCTTTAAAGAGAGACTTATGTATCCTCAAATGGCACAATAAGGAGTATTTCTCAGTTGTTTTCCTCGCCGAGCCAAAATTCCGCCAGTGAAGCAAGTGCATTGAAGTGTAGCACCATTTGAATATTTTTTTCACAGCATTCAATTCGGAGTGGCCAAGATGAATGCCATTGTTCTGCACCGTTCATACCTTAGTACCTTTCGTATTACCACAGCCATATAAAAGATTGCGACTGAAATGAAGATGAAATTTCCAGTTTTTTCTATCTTGAGCCTGAACACAAATGAAAAATACCACAGTCATTAAGAGTGGTTTTAGTGTAGAGATTGTAGTTAACGGAATGATTAGGAAAGCGCAGGTTGACACACTGAAAGTCTCTATCGCGTCTCTGTTTAAGTGTAGTTCTGTTTAGTAAATTGAGTAGAGTCAGAGAGAAAATTGACCTAAAAGATTTTCGTCTATTCAACGTGCCATACACTGGTCATGGTTATCTAAATCGTGGCAAAAAAAAGTCTCGCTTAATTTCTGCTTAGGACTCATCTGCGGTAGCCCTTTCCGAATCAAGTACAGTAAGACTTTCGCTGAGGAAATTCCATTCCTCGGCGAGCTATAGGAAAATATTCTGTGGATAACTTCTCCACCGGAAAAATGGCTACAAGAAAGGCAATCATTTGGCTTTTTATCCAGAACCCTGTACGGAATACGCAGGCACTTACTATTTCGACTTAAATACGGGGAGTGCTGGGTGGAGAGCTGAAGAGACTGAGGGCTTGTTTACAAAAAGGGCGGGCAATTCGGGCGTGAAAAATTGGAAGCGAAAAAGGGAGGGAAGACAGGGTGTGGCGATACGTGAAGGATTTGGTTGTGGGTAGTTGAACCAAGAGAGTTGAAACATTTGTCGGGAAAGGGAGTCCATTAATCAAGAGGGGTACGGAAAGGGTGTTACGGAAAGACGCAGGTGAGTGAGCAGTCTGCAGTAGAGCTTCCCGACCGGTGTGCCGCATCGCAATGGTGCCGTAAGAAAGATGCAGATATGCTGTGTGATATCCGGTTGCTCGCAAAGTTCGCATTTCTTATCATATTCTCCTAGACTTGACGAGATATATTTTACTGGGCGAAATTAAGGGGTTTCCTGTGTGAAAACAGCGGTATAATTCAATTATTTTATTCGCACACAGGTGTTTTCATTAATTAAAATTCTAGTGATTTATTACTTGACAAGTTTCAAACTACATTTCCGTTAGTTAACCTAGATTATTATTCCGATAAATTTTGTTTTATACACCAGAGTGCTACAGAGACAGGTAGGGAAGCACTGACGTGCAGGTATCCATTAATTAGCGTAGGGGGTTCTTTCTAATGGAATTTGACCAGGTGTTATTGAAAACTGGTTTGCAAATAATGCACCTACTTCATAAATTTCCATTTCTGTTATCAGAAAGAAGTGGACATTAATTTTAGTTCTTCCTTAGCAGCGGTTATTATAGATCTCTCAGATTCACTATTTCGAGTGTCGGTGTAAAGTACAATTAGTCTACGTTTCAGATGTAATTTTACCACTCAAGTTCATCCAACACCAATTCTACGAAATATATTGCATCTAATGTAAAAATATTCTATTCGATGGATTGTATCGGGGTCATATTCGCGGTGACCTGAAACTGGAGCACCCACATCCTCAGCATCTGCGAAAAAGTAAGTAAAACTCGGATTTTCTGCAGCGTTTATCGTAAGGTGCGATGAAACAGGAGAACGATGCTAATTTGCTTCATTCAGGCCTCATCGAGAATATGCAGCAAGGATATGTGATTCTGTTGATGAAACCTGCATCCGCGAGCTCGAATAGGTATATGGTAAGACAAGATTCATTAAAAATTGCGATGATAAAACAGCAAGCGTTACTAAAATACTCTCTGAAGCAAGGTAGAATCCTTGGAGGAAAGAAGATTGCATTCGAGGTTCCGGTAGTTAAACAAATACTGAGAAATTACGTCAACGGAAGAATTGCTCTGGGTATTACGCAACTCCCCAGCTACTTTGGTCGATCCAACAAAGAGCGTGAAATACGGGAGATAGACGCGGAGACAAATCGTTTTAAAAACTCATTCCTTCAACGAACGATCCACGATAGTAATAAAGAAAAGAAAAAGTTTTACCACTTGATGTTTACACCCCCTGTCATGCACCGATAAGCGGCTTCCAGGTTACAAACATAGATGAAGATGCAATTTTATGAAACTTTCGTTAAGCCCTTTCGAATTTATGTTATCAGGCTTTTGCTCAGTTTCAAGTTATAGACAGGATTTCATCTTAGAATGGGATTTATAAGGTGATAGGAACTGTGGATGTATTACGATGCATTTTCCATGGCTTCGAACCGTAATTTTTTAATTCCTGTTTTCATTCCGGCTCAATGAAAATGCCTAATTTTGGTACGGTTCCGGTTTCGTTCGGGAAGCTACCGTCAACCCGGTTCAAAGCGGAATTTTCTTTGCCCCGATACAATAATCCGTAAACAATGTTTACATTATAAGATACTCTTATATAGAATATCTTTTTCTTAAATTTTAGACTAAAACTATTCATACAATTCAGTAGCGAGAGTTTAATTCGTGAGTTCCAATCACTGCTGCTTTTGTTAATTAAATTAGAAACTTAATCCTTAAAATAAAACTGTTGGTAGAATTCAGTTGCGAGAAATTATTTAGTGAGCTCTAAGTCCAAGTCAAGTAGTCCAAGATCTGATTTTGTTTATTTAATTTAACTCCTGTTAACTTGATGAGAATGCAAAGCAATAATCGGAACGGAAAAAATAACGGTTTCCTCTTTTGGTGCAGGTTCAAGGATTTTAAAGTATCGGTTCGGATTCGGTTTTCACTCCAACAAAAATAAATTTTATTCGGTTTCGATTCGGTTCGATACCTTGGTATTTCCATCTTAAAATCGTGTGTCTCCGAAATTTCTTGACCTCAGCATCCGTGCAACACTCAGGTCGTGGCGTCCATTTCTGCAGCTTTTCTGCCATACCTCCGAATGCTTAGAAATCTCCACCTCTGTGCCGCTCGTGGCCTTTATGTCTTCTTTCCAACTCCACGGTTGTGACAACTGACAGAAGATGCTTGTTGCCTCTCCTCGTTTACGCGAAGGGATAAAAACTCTCGCTAGCATCCCAAGCACCTGGCTACAACGCTTCCATTGAACCGGAGAGGATTTTTTACGACCTAGAGACGAAAATATACGCCGGCCTAAGTCTTGTCCCCTTAATTCAAACTGTTGTTTAATTTAACTGCCATTCGGGCCCGCTTCAAATCGTTTGATACTTCCAAAACCCGCATAAGTTAGGGCTACAATAACAAGGTCAGGACGATAAATCAAGCTTCCGCGGAGGAAATCTAGGGGCTTTAAAGATGTGGAAGCTGATGCAGGCGAAGTTTGTTTATGTGACTTATCTTCGAGTGATTTTTGGAGTGTTTGAGAGTGTAACTTTTATAATCCTGTTGTGCTCCTTGGGAAGATTCTGCGATTTATGGGAGTCGTCGGATGGCGAGCTTTAAAATCGTAAAATCTGCGGATTATTTGCCCGTGGCTGCCTTAAATTTGAGCGAAATTTCAATTAGCATCAAAGTCAACAATTTCAGTGTAAGCGAACCCAAACACGCGGAAAATATTTTTTTCACGGGCGAGAAAAAATCCAATATTTATCACGTGACGTATATTCGTGAAATGTGACTTAACAAAAAACGCAGAGGATTTCTTTTTCCTTTATTATTGTTGTAATTATCGTTTCATCGTTTCAGATCAATTCCCGGGTGGCCGCATGCTTATGGCTGTATTAGTGGTTGAAACAGCAAAATTGCATAAAACAGCTGATGAACGATTCGTGCAAAATATACAATGCCGTAGCAGATAAAGAAATTGAAATAATTATGGACATTAAAGTAGAAATATGATTAACCGCAGTTGCCATTTACTGTTTTTGCCATTGGTTATTCAGTACTGTATCTATCATCTCTCTATGCTATAACAGATTATGTCCGTAACAATTAAAGTTATCTTAGAGAAATTATTTGCATATAAATTCATCTGGGTTACTTCAAATATAGGCCCTCAGAATCTTTCTAACTAGCCCGCCAGTCTTTCCAAAGTTCTCTAAATAAATATTGATCTAAGATGCTTGTTTTTGTGGCCAAAAACAAATGAGTGCTACCTTTCGGAAAATTCTCCAACTAGTATTTTATCAAAACTTTAATTGTGTAATGAATCAATCTGTTGGTATATGAAGTTCTAAAGCTATATATATGCCTTCGTTGACGTACTTGCACTTGTTATAAGTTTTCGGCGTAAATAAAGTACGTAAAATAGTTTTGCGAAAATACGTAATACTTAAAGAAATGATCATAAATAGAAGAATTGTCTGATTTTGGGGACCCATGCTGGCTCGACTTGTTAATACAGTTTCCCTTTTTGCTTCCAATACGATTGAACTACCCCACTTATATAAATATGAACCAGTAATATAACTCTAAATACAGTACAATTCTCTAAGTATGTAATAAAAGTTTTCGAGGTAAGGATATTGCTGTTAACTTGTAGTAGTAACACAGCTCGATTTTATTGAAACCAAAACTTTAAAACAGGGTAAAATTTGGTTTTTTCATGGCTCTTTCTTATTGCTCGAGAAAAAAACCAAGAACGATTTAGAGCAACTTAACAGTAACGATTCATATCGGGGGCTTAGCCAATTGAAATTGAAACTCAGGCGATTTGATTGGCATCAGAATATCGGGAGGACAAACAGCATCAATGACGCGACGGCCTCACTTAGATTGATTCAGTTGCAGAGGTGAACTCATCTCCAGATCGAACTCTCAACGGCTGCACCAATGAGATATATTCTCTCCTTAAAATGCTCGGAATATCAACTTCGAGGAGTCGGGCTCAGGCTTTGCTATGGTTATCGACCAGAAGCAGAAAATGGTCGCAAGGCCATTGCACCTACTGCTATGACTTCTCATCAAAAATAGATACAAGGGAAGCATTGGCGATTTTTAAAGAACTTTCCTAATATTCCTCGATTGTTCTAACGATTTTACGAAAATTGCATCGAAATTTATTTCAAATAGCTTACGATCATCAATGAATGTTTTTGTAGGAGCAGACGTGTTCGAAATCAGTTAGGCTGTAGGTGTCCGGAAGGTTGCTTCGCATAGTGGCCAGATCAATTTTTCTTACTGTTAGGAAAAGTTTTCTGCGATTTGTGATAAACGATAGTGTTGTCAACTATGCATATTTTACCAAAATATTATTTTTGAATGCAAAAGGAAACAGAAGGTACAATTTTTAAAAGATATTTATTTGATAAAAATTGAATTTGTGTGTATGAAAACCCGTAGCGAAACTTAGAAAAAGTAAAAACTACACAAAACTATAAAAAGTGTGCATTTTTTGCGTGTTATGCAGAACCTGTGCAAGGATGCTGATAATAATATTTAAAATGTGTCATAAAAGCGTGTCAAGGTAACGAAATACATGGAACAAGCTAAGCACATAATTAAAAAGAATTAATTTTAATGATATTTTTTACAAATGTTCTAAAATTACGATGCAGCGATTCGAAGACAATGTATCATGCATCCCTTAAAATTTGACGGGATAAAAATTGGTGGAACTTTCCTTTTTAGTTATGTTTATTGTTGTAATTTTAGATATGGAAATTCCTCTCCTGGGTAGGCATGACACTCAGTGGGTAAAGGTGTGCTGTCTTTGTTCTGTTGGAGAATAGCTTTCAGAAAAACAATTTCTTCTGAATCACGTTTTAAACGTTTCCTTTCCCTCGCTTGTTTACTGAATTCTTCCGGGAGCGTTGCTTAAGTAGTCGGTCACGCCGTTCATAACTGTCTGCTTGAAAAATATCTCTCTACTCCACTAGCTGGAGGAGTCCAATGAATAATCGCAAATTATAGGTATAAATAAAAGTCTGTGAAGTTCAAACTTCGATCCCGAAGCGCATTTATCGATGAACAGAAATTCCTTTTTGTTTATTGTTTAGCTCGAAATTGTTCAGAATCGAAAAATGTTTTTTTGGTAGCAATAAATTTATCAATTTGCGTGAAAAGTTTTGTCTTGTCAGGAGTCGTGAAAGCTTCTATTTTCCAGAAGACTGAAGAGAATTCCTTGCAAAATTAAGTGTTGTTAGCACTTAATTCTTAAAAAAAGACTAATTCACAGCTACAATTTATATCACCAATCGCTGTTATATTCGTCAGATTTTCCTCAATTCTTTCTGACGAAAAGTGGTGTAAGAGAAAAACACATTTTAGGATTTAGAAGAGACTTCTGCATTATTCAGTGTCACTGAAAGTAGTATTTTTAGATATTTAATTTTAGATTATTTTCTTTTATTACAAGAATCTTTCGATAGAGCGCGTTTGGAGTGGGAGTATCAGTGAAAGAGTCATCATAACTTCAAGCTGGCATTTAACATGCTTTGGAATTGAAGTCAGCGTCGCTAATTTTAGGTTTATGTTCATTTTCGCTTGATTAATTAGAGAAGGTTTGTTTTTCTTTGGGCGATTTTCTTCGTCTATACAGCATTGTCGAACTGAAGTTTAAAACTTGAGCTCATCGGTCATGTTTAGCAATTATTCGTAAGACGGAATATCTCGACTCTTTGATGGTGCATGTAGCCAAGTGGGTAGCGCTTCGGTGAAAGTGGTCCCGGGTTCTATTCCCGATGCGGGCCCATACATACGAAATAACCTCAGTAGTCGAAGTACTAAAAGAAACTACTTAAAAGTGCATCTATATAATGTAACCCCCAGGTCACCAATAAAAGTTCGAGGCTCCAGCTCTAATTGATTCCGCTTGCTCCCATCTTTGCTCAGATTTCAAATTTCTGAACGGAAATGAAAAATCACGCGTCAGGCCATGTCATTCCTTCACTTGATTCAAGCCATCCACCGCAGCACGACAACGAATTCGTTTCGCTGGAAACCTTTCGGGGCTGAAAAATTCCTCATCAGCAGTTACTTTTGCTTCACATGTCAAGCAGAGAAAAATGGTTTCCTCGTCTTGTCCTTCTTCGGGGCGATTCATTAGTCGCACCCCTCGAACGCTCTCTCATTTCCCATGATGCCCTCAAAACTCCTTCCAGCTGAACTTCGACTTTGATCTCCGTATTTCAGCATCTTTAAGATTCGCCGAAAATGAATATTCCGCGCCATTTCGGAGTACGAATCGTGAATAACGAACTCGTCTGAGGTCGTACCTTCCAAGCGTTGCGCGTGACGCATTATTATGATTAATTTTTATTAATCCAATGTTTTATTCTTAGGGATAGCAACAAATAGGATACTCGCATTTGGCGATATATTTGTAATCATTAATTTGCAAATCTTATATTGAGCAAGCAGACGGTGCCCAGATAACTCTAGGTTATGAGTGGAAGGTAACTTTGTTTGTCAAGGTGTAACCTAGGAAAGTTTCAGTAAAATAGATGTGACTGAAGTCTAGCAAAACAGACCTAACCCTTCTCCACAGTCTTCCAAAACGGCATCACTGTATGTTTTGGCTAGATAGTTTAATTGGTTAAAGCATCCACCTGAAAAAAATTTAAGATTCCTGGTTCACATCTTGGTCCTGTCAGACTTTCCCCATGTCTGTTATTCCCTAAAAATACAATTTTCAAAATCCTATACCTTCAAGATACTCTCAGAAATGATAAAATACCAACAATATCATGTCAGTTTTTACCTTACTCAGTATGATAACTGCATGTGTAATTAGATATTTAATACTACTAATCTGATTTTAGATGAGCTGTGCCTTATTTAAAAGGGAAACAGCAAAATTAAATGGTTAATGTGATGTTATAGCTTCAGTCCTCCAGTACAGAAATAATCTAGAAATGATTCTATGCATAACTACTTTATATATACCTCATATTCTAGTTGGTAGAAGTATTTCAAATATTTATTCGAGATTCATCTCTTAATTATGTAATTAGTTCTTGATCAGAGTACTCTATTTGAATTATTGTGGCATTTATTTTGCTACTACTATATATTAATGCTGGAAACAATTTGGCTGAAATTCAAGTTCAAGAATTCTAAAAACTTTAGCAGAAAGAGAATGGAGGCACCAGAAATAGATGACAGGAAAATGAGTAACGTCACCTAAAGATGTTGAGTGATGGAGGAAGGAGTAATTGAGATGGTGTGGAAGTGAGAAAGAGATAGATTGTTTTAAGAGGAATTGGCTGAGTGAGTGGGAATTCCATCTCTCATCAGCTGACAGCTGTTTACTCATTGACTTCTGGAACTCCTGACTCTTTTGATTAATCAACCACAAATTTGACCACCTACTCAAGAAAGACTTCCTGAAAAGTTTTATTCTTAATATTATCTTCCTTTTATTTATATATATTTATTTGCATTTTTTACATTTTCAGAACCCTGGCCACTTGGTGACACATGGAGCCAATTTCTGCCCTCGCTTCCGTCAACCTCAGGAAAGCATTTTGCTTCCCAACAATGTTCCAAAAGAAATCATATTGGATGTAGAAAATCTACCCCATCCCCAGGTTGGCCATACTGGATTCCAGTGTATAGTTAATATTGAAGGTGCCAAGATGATGGTACCTGCTAGAGTTGAAGCAAACAGATTAGTTATCTGTGATAAAACAACGGTAAGAATATTATTACTATTTGAAATATTTCAGTATGAAATAATGATGTAGTCCAAAGATATTTGTTTTTGAAATATTTAAAATGATTTTCCTCCAAATATTACCGGAAAAAATTAGATACATTACAATTAATTTCTGCATTGCTATGTTTGTTTTTATTTCATAGTATTTTTAAATCTGTTACCAATAACAATTTTGAATTAACTGGCTCTTTATCATACTTACTACAATTCTTCTCCAAAGAAGATTTTCTATAAATATTCTTAATGGATCTACTTCCATGATGCATTCAGTGTTTTACCCTAAGAATTAATGTTTCTGTTTGTAAATTTGTTTGGTTTGCTCTCATTTATTGTGAATGTAGGAGAAGGACATCTCAGTGTTGTATTTTATCCATGCTTATCTATAATTGACTTTTTCTCTTAATGATATCAATCTTTGTTATCGATATACTATATTAATCTCTCAACCATGATTTTGAAATGGCTTCTGTGGGAATTTGGATAAAACATGGCTTATATTGCTTTATAAAATTCCTACAAATTGGATGTTTAAAATACTGAAATATTTAATAATAATTTTCAAGCCTATCACAATGTGTGTTGAGTTATGCTAGAGCTAATATTTTAGTGATCATGTATCATAATGTATGTCTTTGAGCACACTGGAGAGGTTAGAACACAAATAAAATACTTGAAACTAGGCAAAAATACTTGTATTGAAATTGTCACTACAATGTATTTCACGAAAGTTTAAACATGTTTAATATATTACATAAAAATTTTCCTATTTCCAGTACTCATATGAAGCTAATACAGGAGAATACCAAGCAAGTGTGACTATTGTGTGGAATAGAAACCACCATGTTGATACCATAAATGTATTCCTGTACAAGTGTGACATTCTTGGGTCACATAGAGAACATCCTGATTGCTCACTATGCATCACTCGAAATGCAAAATACCAATGCACTTGGTGCGCCAACACATGCAGCTACAGTGAAAGTTGTCTACAGACTGCTGTTAACGAATGTCCCAAACCTCGTATAGATATGGTAAGTTACTCAATTGTTTCCTATTTTAAACTCTCAGTAAATTAAACAGTATTTGTCAAAATCATCCTAAATTAATTGAAGTGCTGCTTTCTTGATAATCACTTTAAATGATATATTGGTCACATTCAAAGCGGTAATGGGTAAAAATAGAGGCATAAACCAATGCCATTCTTTTCCTAACATCGACTTGTAGTAGAACAGAAATATATATTGGTTGAAAAATATTTTATTACATGCCTGTTAACTCTTTAATCCTTGGTGCCTAAATATTCAGCCACCAATATTTTCTCTTAGTCCTCAAATTATTTCAGCAGGACTACTTTTTTCCTCATATACAGAAAATTTATTTCACCTAATAAGTGATTTACATTCAATTTTTATGATGGTTTTTTGACAATTTGCCATCAATTATTATTGATAATCCAAAAATCTCAGGCACAGTAATAAATTAATTAAGTTGACTTATTAACCCTTTGAGTGCCACCTGCTGCCACATGTTGGTGGTTAATGTCGTTGGTGTAGTGGTTGGTGGCTAAATATTTAGCCACAAACCATCTAGGGTAAAGGAAGAAGAAAATCTATGAGTGTCAAAGGGTAGGTAATTGCTTTATAAGGATAACATTCAGATTTTAAATATTTCATTGAAAATTATTTCTCCCTTTAGATCAAACCCCTGAGTGGTCCCATAGAAGGTGGAACTACAGTAATCATTGAGGGGAGCAACTTAGGGTTGAAAGAAGAGGATGTTAGGGGGAAAATACGTATTGGAAATACTCCCTGTGAACTGACCAAATATCAGGTGTCAGTTAGAATAGAATGCAGAACTGGACCATCTGAAGGAGAAATGGCTGCTCCTGTTATTGTTGGAAATGAAGCTGGATATACTGAATCTGCTGTGAAATTTAGCTACAAGGTAAACTAAGCAGAAGCATCAGTGATGAGACCTTTTTCTGACTCTGAATTTCACTTCAGTGATAAATCATAAATTTCATTAATAAATGAAATCTATAATTGACAAATTTATCATGTTTGTTGTGTTGATTTTTCAGGATATACAGTTGAAAGGAGTTAATCCTCCAATAGGCCCACAAAGTGGAGGAACTCAGTTGGCTATCACAGGCCAATACATGAACATTGGAAGTACTATTGCAGCATATTTAGATGATCTACCGTGTCATGTGAATCGTACCCAGGCTTCCAGCAGTCGCATCACTTGCATTACTTCTCGTAGTTCTGCACCAATGCCTATGGAAATGTTGACTCTCACAATAGATGGCGCTAATCGAACGCTGAAGGGAAAGCCTTTCCATTATACTGTTGATCCTACTATTCTGGAAATCAAACCTTTGAAAAGCTTTGCATCTGGCGGGAGGATGATAACTGTGCATGGAACAAACTTAGATACCATTCAAAAGCCAGAAATGCTTGTTTTTCTAGAAGATGAGCCAAATACCATAAATAAAACGGTAATAATGTATTTATAGCTAATTCTATAATTAGCAATAGGAGAAACATTAACTGAGAGAATATAAGGGTGACTGCAAAAAATAAGTCGATAAAGTATTTTACTCATATCAGCTCTCTCTCTTATTGTAAGTTCATGTACCCTTAAGTTGCCTGGTTCATACTTCATCTTTTACTTTTGATAATTTATCCCTCCCTTTATTTAGCCCCATAAAATTCTGCCTCTGTATTACACTATATCTGAGTAGTTAGTCTAAGGTAATTTTAACCAGTAATTAAAAAAAATCAATTTCTCTTCACAGTATCTATAATTAAGGTATACTTAATAAGGTATTAGAGTATTTTAACTATTGGGATGTTTCTAATTTGACAGAAATTTAATGAAAAGGATAGTGTGCAAGCAATTTTTTTTATAAAATCGTTTAACATAAAAATCACCCTTCAAGGTCTCAGATGCCTAAATATAACCCATTTGAAAACTACCATTTGAAGTATGTAAAATTGCTTATAATTAAAGAAATACATAAGTCACTCTTTCATGAATCTTGAGTGATCATTAATTAGCTCGGCTCTTTTGAAAAATAGTAGATTTTTCTTTGAATCAACAATGTTGCTAAAATGATACACTAATATCCCAATTAAATTTAATATTCTACTGTATTATCTGAAGAGTCTTGAAGCTCACAAGGTTATAAGTTAATTCAAAGTCTTTATTTCCAAATTACAATAATATTTATTCATTTTCTGGAAAATATTCCCAGCACCAACTGGTTTGCCTCTCAACTTAACAATGTTCAGCGTTTCAATGGCTCATCATTTTTTCTATTTTCACAGGTTTGCACTGTACTCAACCAAGTACAAATGGAATGCCCATCCCCACCAGTCAATCATAGATTTTTGCTGAATTCAAAGATTCACCAATCACTTAGGAAGTCATCTCGTTCCCTGCAAAAGTATCAAGAAGCTGTCTTGTCTTTGAGGATAGGCTTCCTTATGGATAATGTTGAAGCTGTAAGAGATTTGGAGAAACATTTTCAAAGTTTGAGATCTCAACTAGTATATGTAGATGACCCAAAGTTCTTTCAATTCCCAAGTATGATTAAGCTCTACAAAGGTGATACTTTAGTGATTGAGGTTAGTATAAAATTAACATTATGCAGGTATACCTCTTAAAAAACCCTCTCTTTAGGAAATGCTAGATTCTTCAAGTTCTGCTTTTAAAAATGCAATTATATTATTTTATTAAATACAGGACTATGTCATAGATTTTAGCTGAATTTATCAAGCTGCATTTGGGATATTGCTTGAATGTTATTTTCATTTCATTATGCAGAAATTACAGTTTTATCTTTAATGATTATGCTCAATAAATTGTATATTTTTACTTTGCAGGGAGAAAATCTGAATCTTGCAAGTGATGAATCTGATGTAAATGTGACAATTGGTCAGAAGCCATGTAATGTTACATCTTTAGCATTGACTCAACTTGTATGCACACCACCAGACTCTCAGCCAGATGGCACTGATGAAAATGGTGCAACAACTGGTACTAGTCTTCCCTTGGTTGTAGTCAGAGTAGGAAGGAGCCTACGTTTTCCCATTGGATATCTGAGATATGAAGTTATGAAGTCTTATGCATTTCCTCCTGAGGCAATTGCTGGCATAGCTGCTGGAACATTCTTTCTGCTCCTTCTCTTTGTGATTGTTCTCATAGTGTACAGAAGAAAATCAACTCAGGCTGAAAGGGAATACAAGAGAATCCAAATCCAAATGGACACTTTGGAAAGCAATGTCAGATCAGAATGTAAACAAGGTAAGATTCTTTTCTTTTGCATTTTTTATTATTCATTTCTTCCATGGATTCTGAAAAACGATAATTTCTTAAATGTGTGTGATACTGAATTTAAGAATTAATGCAAAGAGCATCTTGAATTACCAAGTGGTTGATAATCATTTTTGTTGAAAGTTGTTATACTCTAATGAGTTAAAAAATATATTTTCATCAGTTATATGTATTCCAAATTAGAGTTTTTTAATCATTGATTTACAATCAGCATTAATGGATAATTTCCATGACATTTTGATTTTTGTGAGAGATATGTGGTTTTAGCTCAGGTGTGATTTCTTGCCCCTCTAAAATTGTGAAGGTATTATTTGATTAAGGAAATTGAAAGAACAAATCCATTCTAGAATATGTGTTACTTTAAGCACACCACTAAGAAATAATTGAATATCTAAGAATTCAAGAAAGATGTATGTGGTGATTTTAGATACAATTTTCACATTTCACTCATGCCATATTTGCATTAATATATCTTCAGAAATGATTGTGCTTGTTTGATATATATTGTAGTCATAATTATTTATTTTATTATAAAATATTTAACATTATTGTTGATGAAGGTAAATTAGCTTTATGCTTAAAAAAGGATGGTGTTTTGGTTTAATAATTTCAAGAAAATTATTTCAATCTTATAATTTTAGTAGGAAGTCTTTTTATTTGATTCATGCAACAACATATATAGT
>KZ308223.1:81652-92694 GCA_000376725.2 Ladona fulva | reverse complement strand
ATTAGTATGAAATTATTTTAAAATTCATGAAATTTTGACCTCTTAACATTGATCTTTTGCTTCTATATTTATTGATAAAATTCTGTCATTATTTTCTTTGCTATTTTGGTATAGCTTGTGTAGTTTTTAATATTACAATGTTTGGTTTATTCCTAATTATCCTCCATCAACCTGAATCCTTATACTCAAATGAATTGTTTTTGATATTTGTCCAGTTTTCATTTTTTGTTCTAACATTTATCAGCAGCATATGGTTATTTTAAAGATGATACTTAAAGACATGTGACAATTTCTCAGATTTTGGAAGCTCTGGAAACGGACCCGTACTGCAAGAGGATGCACCTTGCTCACAAGCTGGAGAACGTCGCATGTACATTGGCAGGAGAAGAGACTTCTACTTGCTGACAACGTGGGTCACCTGATCTACTGCTAGCCAATCTCTACTGAGACTGTGATATGCTACATGCACATGCAACTGAAAACTGTGATTATGAGCTGCAAGTGTGTATAGAAATGAAAGAGAGGCATTGAGCTCACTAGGTGGATCAGGTGACCATTACGGATTGGAGCCACAAGCTAAATGAGGAGCAAGGTTGACTCAATCACATATTGATGCGAAAATTATGACCCCCCAAAAATCCTCATCATTTTTTCCAGTATGTGGCTTTACATTATAGAAGAAAGTTAGACTTGTCTCTGTGAATGCACAATAGTTTCCTAAAAAAGAGTGCCTGGAATATGACACAGTTTTTGTGTCGACGTCCTTCGAGGAATTAGAGAAGGGAAGATTAACAGAGCTATTATTTTAAATCCCCTTTTTATATTAAAAACTTATGATACACAGAAACAAATTTTAACTTTGTATGCAAAAGTAACTGATATTCCTTTTTTTGTAGGCATGGGCCAAGAGTCAAATGTCCTATGCCTACATATATTGTGCGTTTTTCTTTGGTGATACATCCAGAGCTGATGGCTTCCATTACTGGGTGGAATTAATTGCCTATTTCATTATGCTGTGCTGTGGATGTAGTTTTTGTCCATTTGATATCCATTATGTCTGAATTGTGGTAATCGATGCTGGAAATGACATATTTGGATGTGAAAGACTGAAAATTAGCTCTCCGAATGATTTTGGAGGAAATCCAGTGAATTTCAAGTTACTCTGGTCAGGAATTTCTTAAATTTCAATCCTAAAATCGAAGAGGTTTTAAACGAGTCGTAATGCATTTCAGATTGTTTTGAAGTTTTGTGCCGTGACTGGGTGTTAGACAGCATTTGTACGGTATTACTAGTCCAGGGAGAGCACAGCAAAAGACAAATGAGGTACTTTATCTCAAGGAACAAGGTGAACACAGTTTTGGGACCAAGTCAAGAAAGAATCTCTGGTGGTTGAAATGGAAGAGCACAAGTCAGCAAGAAATTATTGTGGATTAATAGCAGAGTAACTGTTGTGTATACTTTTTTATCAAAATTCATTTATGGAAATCAGATTTCTGGCACACGGTATGCAACTAACTATTCTTATTTCTTTGTATTTTTACCCTTTGATCTTCATATGTATCTTGCTCTATCATTCACTCTGTGGATTTAATGTTTCAGCTATCAATTGTATGCCAAAGTTATGAGCTTGTTTAAATTATGAGGTCAATTTTTATTTTATTACCATGTCTTCATTGTAGTAATAATTCTGTGAAATTAAAGCAGTGTGTGCCATGAGGGATATTCTCTAATTGTAAGATATTGTTTATTGATAAATTCAGTATTACATAAATTCAGTATTGCATGAACATTTTCTTTAATTACCTTTGAGATGCAGAACATCTTTCAGAAAATTCATTGCACTGTTCTTCTTTAAGCTTATCATGCTTAGTTGAATATTTTTTTGATGATTTTTTTTGGTTTCCATTTTGATGTATCCCTCTTTTTAAAGAATTTTATTCCTAATTTAAAAACATCCTCCTCTCAGAAGCATGTATGGTATAGTTTCCAAATGGTTAAATAGTAAAGTAAAAACAGGAAGTGAATCTTTATATTGCCTGACTTGATGGAAATAATGTAAATTTTATGGCTTCTGCCAGTTAATATGTATAGAATATATTTCATGGCCTGAGTTAACTTCTGTCACAGTAACTTTTGTAATTATTCAGTTATCTGACTATCTACAATCTATTTTTTTAAATTTCTGAAAGTAATGTTGACTGATAATGTCAAAGAATTGAAGTTGACATTATATTCCTATAACTTCTCCAAAAGCTTCAGTCCTGCTCAGTTTTCAGCATTTTAAAACTATCAGCAAGGAAATGTATTTATTTGGGTAAGTAAAATCATCCTAACATAACTTACCTGCATCATGTGTTCTGATGTACCATTTTAATGTTTCAAGTTCACCCTATGGAATACTTCATAACATTTCAGATAGATTCTGTGACTAAAACATGAGTTTCAAATTAGCAAGAGTTCATCCTGCAAAAATATATTTTGATTAATTAAATATTTAGCTTAACAGTTTTGTATGCAGAGTAGCCATAAGTTGCCATGTGTAACTAATTTCAGACGATTTTTCAGAACATCATCGGGATCTCTCATCCAAGATTTTGAAGATAATTTAATATCTGTGCAGTTTTATTTCAGTTAAGCTGTGGGATATTTGCTCATACTCATGCATTATTGTATCACTCTTCTAAAACACATTTGATGTACAAAAATGGTACCTTGCCTATACCTTATGAAGGAGCAAGACAGTCTTTTGTGATTGTAAGAGAGCATTCATCCATAACTAAACATAAAAAGATTCAACACACTGGTGAATATTTGTATGCATTGCATAATTAAAGTACCTATGAACTACATTATTCAGTGACATCACATTTCCATCATTCTTTGTGCAAAATTAAGGTTGTGTAAACATTAATGTCAAAGATAGATGTTCAACTAGCTTAACTTCCTGAATCAATACTTTTATGGCAACGTTATTTTCTGGCTGTTTCCATGTGGGTGCTATATCCTTGTATAACATAGATCAAATCAATGTTGCAGCACTAACTTGTGGACATTCCTGATGCAGCAGTATTCCCGACTGCAGCTCTACTCCTGATATTTGTCGTCAAAATGCATATTCATTGTGTGTGTAATATGCTTTTTGAACTTGGAATCAATAGGGCATCTCATTAGCCACGTAATTATGATGTATTTCATTTTAAACCTTGAAGCTGATTGATGGTAAAATATTTGAAGTCAGGACGAGATATTTATTGGCTGAAACCAAAGATGTCTATTTTCCATGACAGTCAATTTTGTACAGTGACTAATATTTATATCTTATACCAGTTTGAAATATTTGTACATTTTTATTTCCAGATTGTTGCTTCAAAAAGTCAGGATAATTAAGTGTTGAATGTATGGAAATTTTAGATGCCAAGCAGTAATCAGCTAATTATTGATGTGATGATAATTCATTAATGTTAATATCAATTAATGCATGTTGTTGTTACATAATGATTAAATCATTCAATTCTGTCAATATTTTCCAACTTAATTTCCATCCTTATATCTATCTTAGAACAATTAACATGCATATATATTTATTCTGTTAATAATGCTTTGAAATGTATGTCACCGTATATTGAAGTATTCAGCTACAATGCCGTTAATAAAAACTTATTTCATGAATTCATGGTATCAAAAATGGACAAAGCTTTATTTATTATTATATCTTTAGTTCTTTATTGAGGTATTAACACCCAGTAAAGTGTATTTTACCAAGGACTGGTAATACTGAATGTATTCTATGCTACACACTGGAAACATGGTAAAAAATCGGAGAAACGTTTATGGGATATGAACAATAGCAGAAAATAATTTTGGTGATTGAGGAATGAGAAAACCTTACATTTGAAGAAAATAATTGATGGCATTAGGGTCAAAGCAAATCATTGTTCTCTCTGTCCAGTTCTAAGATTTTGAATCCTTGTGCGTTAATTATTGAACTAAAACTTTTCCTTGAAAAGTATTTCCATTCCTCCGTGTAATCTTTATCCGAATCCGCACTGTTACACACCAACACTTGGCTTACAGAGTATCCACATAGATATAAATAAAATATATCAACATCTGTGGTGTTGGGTTACCACACCAATAGTTATGTTGATGTCTAAACTCTTTTATGACGCTTACGTTGCAAATTTTTTATCAACATTTTCGTCCCAATTGATATGATTTCAAGCCAAGAAATATCCTATTTCCAAAGCGAATCCGTCAAAAAAATATATTACAAGCAATTCTTAAGGAAGGAGATAGTGATAGGATTACTCTTAGGGTCATCGAAGGTGTACCAACTCTTTGTCATAATGTTGCCTAAGGTTGTTGGCACCGAACGGACCTGATTATACCGATCTCGTGATTAAGAAATCACAGTCGCTACATTTTGGATTGAAATGTGACGAAATTATAAAAATTTACCTTAAATACAGATTGACCAAATAGTAACGTTGAACGAATGAGTCCAATCATTTGCACAACTCGGCATGGAGAGAAAGAACGCTCTTGCGTAATGTAATTGAAAATTTTCGGTTAAAGTTTTCAAGAAATAAATTAAGTCTTAATATTAAGACTCCTCTCAACCACCTCAAAATTAATCTCGTTCGTTTGATCTCTTTTGAATTTGTTAAAACTCCTTCTTTTTTACTGGAAAGGGTGTAACGTCATCTTTCTGTGACATAGGGTGGGTAGTGGTTTCCCCTAGGGCTCTGCATGGGTTCAAGATGGGTAGCTATTTCTGTATTAGGGGCCGGCCCGAACTATATGCCTCGAAATGCAAATAGTACCAGGCGGAGTACCTGGCTCGGGTCACTTATGAACGAACTGGGCGAAATATTTCGTGAAGACCTCTACATTCCCTTAGTATGCCCTTGACTCAAACGTAGAAGAGTTGTGGAATGGGTAGTAGCTGTCGGGAGTAAGGAAAACTGGCGCAGTCGAAAGCAGTCCTTGGAGTGTCACTTGATCGGAGACTCAGTTGTAAGTACACTTCTCCTTTTACTCCTCATTCGACAAAATTAAAGCGCTATAATAGAAAGCGATAACAAGTACTCGCACAGCAGATAACTAAAACATTTTGGTACCAGAGCTAGCTACGCGTATTTCAGGGTCATATAATATAAGAAGACGAACAGCGGTAAATAGGGGTTCACGAACGTAGGCCGGCCAATGGTTTATTGGGGGTGAAAAGTTATTCATATTATTGAAAATGAAGCATAATGCGATAAAACGTTTGACAAGATCAAAGGCGAAAGAAAAGCTATTATTTTTGTTGGAGAGGATGCTGTAAAATATCTCTTATGTCATAGAAGCGATAAAGAATAATCATCATATAAACTGAGGAAAAGATTTTTCGTTGCTTACATCTTTTCTTCACGTACATCTGCAATTTTCCAAAAACATTTCAAATTCGTGATTGTAGTAAATGTTGTGCGGGGTAAAACTAGGGAAGGATAAATGTATTATTTCGAAGACGTAAATTAAGTCTGCTGTAACGCCCGCTCGAAACGACCAACGCGAGGCAATTTTATGTCGACCCTATTAGACATTAAATTTCATCTAAGAGAGATGCAGTTTTCTGTATTTTAGAGAAAATAAATGAATTTCCTTCACCTTTATGAAATTTGAGAATAAGTCGCTGAAATCTCAAAAGTGAAATCATACAAAATCGACCGTTGCTCGCCAAAGTTAGAGAGCGATTTCACGTTAGTTAGGACCCATCTGGGATATGCGGCGAGTATTTGGGACCCAGCGGATGAAACGAACGCTCGCGAACTCGAGAAAGCGCAGCGTAAGGCGATACGATTTGTTAAAAAGTGCTACAATAGAGAAGCAAGCGTAACGCAAATGCTCTCAGGCGCAGGTTGGGAATCCTTGAAAGAAAGGATATTAGAAGCTAGGCTGCGATTGTTAGATAAATTCAGAGGAAGTACATTTTCGGAAGGCGTAATTGGTATTATGCGACCCCCCTGATATTTCGGCCGATCCGACAGTGAGCGTGAAATAAGAGAAATAGATGCTAGGACAAGTCGTTTTAGGGACTCATTCTTTCCGCGAACGATACGCGATAACAATAAATTAAAGAGGTAATTCTACTCTTGGTGTTTACACCCCCTGCCACACGCCGGAAGGCGGCTTGCAGGGTATTTATGTAGATGTAGATGAAAGTTACTCGCGAATATTTTCTATAGACATCGATCTGTAGTTTAATGCGAGCTAAAATATGGGAATCATTGATCGAAATCGAGAGGTTATCGTCAAGTAAAATTTCACTGTGTTCGCCTTTCGGGAAGAGATCTATCGCCCTCTACAAATCAGCGAAAGCGGGGGAGGGAAAGACCCAGCGAAATGGCTGAATAGCAACTGATAAGGATTTCCTTATCCCCTTACATTCCTTGGCGGCTTTTTCTCCTCTTATTTATTCCTGGAGATTGGAAGGCTTCGCAAAGACCTTTCTTATTTTGAGACCGCTTGACTCATAGTCCATATTACTTTGTGTATAACCATATATATCCTATACATTTTGGTAAAGCGGACGTCTTCATTTAAGTTCTTCTAGATCAGGGATGGCGAACCTTTTGCGGCAGGGGTGCCATGTTTGACAAATATAAAGGACTTTCGTGCCGATTTAGTGCCAAATCATTGAGTGATGTTTTCAATTATATGTCAGCAGTGGGATTAAGATGTATTAGTTGACGTAAATAATCATTAATTAGAAATGAACATAATCCTTATTTATCTGCTTTGAGCCTTCGTTTTTGTAGTAAAGAATACACAACAAGAATTATGTAGTCCGAGTTCCGCGTGCCAAAAACTTGTCTTGCGTGCGATAGGTTCGCCGCCCCTTTTCTAGGATAAAATGGACACACAGCTGTGGGAATTCATAACTAACTTCTTTACTAAATCAACCATACAAAGAAATTTATGAATTAAATAAAAGTTATCATCGCACCAGGCCTTTCAATCGGAAAGAAAAGAAAACGTTAATTATTACAAGAAGTTAATTATTTTTTAAATGTTACCTATGTGAACCTGCATAGCAGAAGCATCTCAGAGACCTCTAAGAAATATTTTCCAAGATGTTTCAGTCTCAGCGTAAGCACCTCTCTGATATCCATGGTAACTGTAGGAGGCATTCTGAGACAAATCAATGCCATATTCTAACATTTCAGATTACAACTCATTTGAGATATTTAATTGTGAATTATTTCTAAAAGAAAAATATTTATTTGAACTATTAACTCATTATGATGTACAGAATATTGAGCAGAACCTTCCAAATAAAAACAAAAATCTTTTACATCACAGAAAAAATTACATACTGAATGTATTAAAACATATAAAAAAATAAAAGTTACAAAAAATCACCCACATAGAGGAGAATTTTGCAAATTTAGCAGAATTTAGTGAAAAGTACCACAAAAGTAAAAGGTACAAACCTGGTTCCCATGAAACAGTTTACACATTTAGAGGAGGATTTTGCAAATTTACCAACCATCCATAGTAACTCTGTACATATGACAGGTGAGAGAAGACAGGAAGTTGATGAAAGATAAGAAAATCAGTAATATTGAAATCTATTTAGTTAATAGACATTCCCCTATCCAGCCTAAGCCTCAATCAGTTCTTCACAATCACCATAACACCTCTCTGTTGCAGTACTATGACAATTCCTAACACATACTGTAAAGCAAAATATGCTGTGAGTTAATTTATAAGTGATGAATGTGGATTGGGTACATTAAAAAGTTGATCATAAGGACCATTATAATAAAATTAAAATAATTAGTTATTAGAGAGATTCATTACTTACACTGATTGACTGAATTCAACCTTAAAAAAGAAAAAATAAACCTCCTTCTTCAGCCCTAGTAGTAGTATTGTTAAAAGTGCTTTGATGGCTTAGGTCATTTCGCATGTTATCACCCTCCAGGAATCGAACCTGGGACCACTTTCACTGAAGTCGAACACGTTGCCCACTTGGCTATCTGGGAGCCTCTTCTTCAGCCCTATTCAGCTATTTGCTAGCTAGATTGTTAGTCATAATTTTTATTCATAATACAAATTCGGGGTTAACATCTTCACATCCAACCCTCTAAAGTGATAGGCACTGAAATCTGAAATAAACAAATTATTCTTAGTCACTATAACAAGTAAGTTTCTTGATTTAAGAAAGTAAAATAACATTCTGTAGAAATTATACTAACCCAATTCAAGAATAGCTAGATATTAAAAAAGAAACAGGCAAACAATTTATATCCTATTAATAGCAAACTTGTCCATATAATCAAAAGAAATATTAAATATTAATACCATATTTATTTGACCTACTGAGCTGTTCTGGAAGGATGGGTCATCTTTCAACTCTCTGCAAATCCTCTACAGAATCCAGAGGAAATTCATTAAGCAGCTCCCACTGTTGGTCTGAAGAAATAGGCTGCACATGAACACCTTTTGCTTCCAAACTATTCACCCTGTCTGCAAAAAGTAGTAGCACATTCGGTAGACCATTGAGGTCATCGTTATTTTTAACTCTGCTATTCTCCTCATCAGATTTGTATATAAGGAATCAGTATCCACTGCAGGAATCATTTAGAGTTAATAACCCACCAAGTTACAGATTAACAAATCATAAAAAAACATAGATCTGAGAAAGTAATTTCTAATTATGATATCAAAGATCTGTGGAGAATTTCTGCACCACTTTCAGACATTTATAGACTCAGTTGCTTTCTGCATATAATTATGACAAGCAAAACTCATTCTTTTACCTTTTGCATTAACAGATGAATTACTAAGGAAGCAATAATTATACCTGGTTTATCATCAGATTTGGTTGCTATGTCCAGTCTAAGCTGGATTCCTAGTGTTTTCTCTTCATCCAGTCTGGTTGTTCCTTCAGTTTGAGGAGGTATTGAAAGTGGATGCTAAATCCTTATTTTCTCATCTATTTCTTTATCTGAGGAAAACTGGCTGTTCTCCAGTAAATACAGAGGCTACCTCTTCCTGCAAATTAGAGCTTCCTCAACATGTTTTTAAGTCAGACAGCTCCTCTGCTTACCTCAATTTCTTCATTCCTTTGTGGTAACTAAACTGTGATACAAGAAAACAAACTTATGGCACTAAAGTTAAGGAACAAACAACAAATTGTTAAACAAATACTACAAATTTAAAACTGAACCAAAATAAGAAAATACTTATGCAAATTACAGGAAAGCCTTCTTATCTTAACATTGATGTAGCATCTCATAGTCAGACTATCCAGGCATTTTATCTAAAGTATGGTGGTCTTATGTAGATGTTTACATCATTTTATTTACAAATCTTAAGTAGAAAATTAAGAGGAAAAATTAAGAAGGGTATCCAAAAATAAATGCATCTGAATTCTATACACTGATTTACCTGTCTTATATATAATTCTTTTATGAGAGTACAGATTCAAATTTTTCTCATCTGCATCTATATACTCCTCAACAGCCCTGTCATACCAGTCATTCAAGATGTGAGTACATATGTATTTCAAATGAATAAAAATAGTTAAAGTAGTAAAATAGTAGCTGAAACCTTACCTAAGAAGATAAAATGGCAATACAGGTCTCAAATATTTCAATCATCCTCTTCCTCCAAGTGCCAAGGAGAATGTAGAAGGAATCTTTGGTGTTCAACATCTTATATGGGCTTAGCAATCTCACACACGTACCTCTAATCTCAGACTGAACAGAAAGGTAGAGATTCCCTATTATTGCACCCTACGGTATATTTCTAGCAAATTTTGCATATCTCTCCTGTGTCAGAAGGTTAGGGAAGCTTTTACCATTGGAAGGCAGGGTAGCAAATTAGTAGAACCATGAAGTAGAATACCACAACTATGGAGTCAAAAACTTAATTTAGTGCATAATTTAAATCTTGCTTTGGTTGATTTGTGTTTGAAAAATAAAAAAATTCTGTAAAATCTGATTAAAGGAAATTGCTGAAATTTTAATTGGTTCAATTTGCTCTCAGAAATGAAGTGATTCATTAACTCATTATGCAGCACATAGAATGTAGAGTAAAAACCTCTAAATAAAAATAAAAACATTTTACATCATAGCAAAAATTACATTCTGAATATAGTAAAAAGTATAAAAAGGTAAAAGATACAAAAAAATCACCCATGTAGAAGAGGATTTTGCTAATTTAGCAACCAAACATCTATAAATGGTAACTGTGTGTACGTAACAGGAGAAATATTTGTAGATGTTGGTCTTGAACTTTGTACTGTGTAAGTTAACCTTACAGTAGTGCAACAAATACTTTGTTGAATTTATTTATACGTATTTTAATTCACAGAAACTTGATTTTTGAAAACTAAAATAGAAATTCCAATTGATAATGAAATTTAGGCTTGGTGTTATGATGTATACTTAATATGAATTTTAACTTATGTTCACTTTAGGGCCTGGTATTATAGTGGCTCGTTAAAGTGAATATTATTGTCTTATATATATGATGGATTAATATGGATATTAATTAACCTTAAATTTAACCCTTAAGCGCGCAGTGTGATCTATACTTCTACCGAGGAAATCCTTTGGGTTAAGAATTTGTTTAATGCTCGACGGGTTGCATATCACCCAAATTTCCAGAAATTCCTTTTTTTTCACCTGTAGCAATAAATGAGCTCAAAATCACACTCCTCGTGGCCGTTAGTGCAAAGAGAATTCATTTTCAGCGTCCTTTTTCCATTGTTCCATAATAGTAACTGAGGAAAATAATCAAAAATTGATGATTCCTCCACCACTTCCATTATTCTCTTATGATTTTTTTTGCGTTGATTTTTTTTTAATTTGTACTCATAATTATTATGGAAATAGATATAGGAAAAGGAAACACTTTTGTAATCTGTCTTTTCTAACAGCTGTTGCGTTGAATCACTTGAGGGAGACATCTCAGCTTAGGCCCTTTCAAGTGTCTTGGTCTCAGAACAGTTCAAGTGGCTTAGGTTCTTATAATCTTTGGACCATTTT
>KZ308223.1:48773-61137 GCA_000376725.2 Ladona fulva | reverse complement strand
CAAACGAACATTTGTTGCCACTCGAGATTGTTTGGTCTTGGGCTTGGGGTCTTTGGTCTTAAGTGTTCTTCCAAATGGATTGAAAGCAATATGAGAAAAGTGCAATACGGCAGATGAATTATCACAATAAACTTAGGCCTTGACTTCCATCGCAGCGAAACAGAACTTTTCCAGACGAACCCTTCTCAGTCAAGCCCAATTCACTGGCGACCCCCCAAAAAAGCCAAGGCGACCCCCTTGGGGGTCGCGACCCACTGGTTGGGAACCACTGCTTTAGAAGTAAGAAGATTTCAACAGAGGATTAATTTATTGGATAAATTCAGAGAAAGCACGTTCAGAGATGATGTAGCCGATATAATGCGTTCACCGTGCTACATAGGCCGTTCCGATACTTTGAGAAAGTTTAGAGAAATAGATGCCAGAGCCAATCGATTCAAGAACTCATGGTTTCCGCGAACGATAAGCGAAAGTAATCGATTAGGGAAATAGAGTCATGGTGCATTCACCTCCTGCCACACACCGAAAGGCGGCTTGCAGGGTACTTACATAGACATATACATTTTTACCTATTTCATGTGAATTCCACAAGCACTACTTATATACTAAAAGAAGCCTGACTAACGATGTTTTACTGAGTCGAAATTTTACTAACATATTTTATTAACCACCTGTGTTGATTCTAACGAGCCATCAGGTATGTAACGCCGGAAAATTATTTTCCTCATTTTTTTGGTAGACTTTGAGGGGAGGCTAAGGTGTTATGTATCTGATGAGGAATCGTTAGAGTGGAAACAGGTTGTCAGCAAATTCTGTACATGGAAACTATAATGTAAATTTCTTTCCTACTGTCTCAGAAGTTGATATCAATAAAGCACCTGTGCCCTTTTTTAATGAGACACTGAAATTATCATAAAAATGCTCTATCTTATCCTCTTCTATACCTTTGCTTAACTTCGCTTAAAAAAGCTTGTCGTCACAACTGTTACTTCCTTCTAAAGGGAAACTAGGCGATGTCATTTTCATTCTCAAGCCTAAAAAAGATCCCATCCTTATTGAAACCATCGACCAATAACCTGTTATCTCCAAAATATTAAAAAAAGCTCTTCTGAACGCAATCAAATATCAAGGCTCAGGGGCCGGTTGGAATGAGAAACGAAATGATTAAATTCGAAGATCGAGAAATCGTCCTCTATCTTAGAATTATGCATGCATAATTATGTATGTATGCATTAATATTAACTATATTCCTAGGGACTGGATCACCTCTGTAGCAGTCCTTATACTTGTGGGAGGCAATGAAAATTGGTTGAAAACTGTAGACCCATTAGTTTAACTGACATTTAGTGCTTACGGCAAATTGTTTGAAAGAATGTTCTCCGATTACTCAAAAGACTTCTGCAAGATGAAAGGTTGAATTAAAGACAGCCAGGATGGTTTCAGGAAGGGATATGTTTCTGAGAATTGCAGGAAAGTAAGGAACTCTGTCTCAAGAGTGTCTTCAAGTCCTTCCGAAGAAACATTTCGCAAGTTCAACCAAGGCTTAGGCAATTGCGAGCGGTTAACAAAAGTTACCAATTTGAATGAAAATCTTCAATAAAATTTCCTATTAACCATACCTGCGGAATGCTTATATATTAATTTAAAAGAATGTATTTTTTCATCAGCTATTGCCTCCGTAGGCGACCATTCGATCATGTGCGTGTTTTTCCTATAAATGTCCTTTACAAGGTCTTGGCAACGATCCGAAGAGATTGGGTAAACACAAGGAAGCCAAATATGTGCTGTTTGCCGACGTGTACGTGTCGACATGAACTACAAAAAATATCTCATCAATGCCATCCCTTTGTTCTCAAGTTTCAAGCCAACGATTGCACAGAAAAGCAATAAATAATGAAGAGATTTTTTACGTTGACAATAAAGTTGGCTTTGCATAACTTTCCCGCGTCAGCCACCTTCCAAATGAACATTTACAACTAAAATTTCGTGGTCGACCGCACAGCCAATTTTGAATTTAGAGGATCACTGGCTTGAAGCTACAAGAAACTGATTATAATTTATAATTTAGTCTGTGATGCCTGGTATAGCATGACAGGTAACTTAATCCACAAGACAATTTAAATTCTGTGACAGGCAATATAAAATAACAAGGCGGATTGTGCCGAGTTGCTGCTGGCCCAAGGTTCAGTTTTGAAAGATTAGTAGAAATAGCCTTCCCTTTCCCCTCTATTATATGTATCGAGAGATAGTCGGGGATTCGTACAAAGAGTTGCCAACAACACGAAAGTCTTAGAGGGAGAAGAGATGGAAATATAGAGAGAGGATGAAATCCTTTCGAGACGTGCTTATTGGTGCTAAAGATTATTGCCTTCATGGGACTAAAAAAAATTATTAAAGTAAATTCTGCTCCATACTCGGTCAAATAACCTGGAAAATGCTACTAGATGTCGAGTGCCTGAGTATTACTGGCACTTGGATTCCCTACCAATAATTTTGCAACGTTCGTTTATTTTCCGGTTACGCGACGCGGGCCGCAAGAATGGTCTTTGAGGGCTGCGGGATGGACACGTCTGCTCTAGAGTGACATGAATAGTAATTCATCCCCGTGTATTTCACCTGATATTATAGGTAGGTTCTTCGATTCGCAATGTATTTCATGTGAAACTCAAACGATATAACTATCATATTTTGATTATTTATACGCTACTGTGTTTTAAAACTAACCAAATTTATCTTACGAAACTGTAAATTGTCCATCATTTGATGTTTCATTGTTTGATACTTGATGAAATGGCTAAAAACTGTTGGCGCTAGTCGATCGTAGCCCCAGAGGTCCGTCGTCGAGGGGGAAAGAAACGCCAGAAATCTTCTACAACTTCAGCTGCTTCAGCAACAGGATGGTATGGTCGTTGCTGCGAGAAATGCCCTCTTTATAGGGTAAGCTTACTCTTATTAGTCCGTCAAACCTTTGTTAAGTAAAAATGATTTCGATTTAACAGCAATACCCGCAAAAAGAAGTGATAGAAGTGAATAAATGAAGATATTTCCTACTATAAAGCTTCGGGTTCTTCTAGGTCCAAAAATCTACAAACCGTTGACTGTTAATACTGTAGGTTTTCTTTTTATAGAGGTTCAAAAAATCGTATAAAATTATTCCGAAAATTTTATTCCCTTATTTTTCATTCTTTTGTCTTAACTGATTGTTAATAAATCTACGGAGGATTCTTTTCCAAGTAATTTAAGGAACAGTTTGCAACCTTCGAAGCAAGAAAACACATTTAAAGCTACTGGTTATACTGAAATATTTTTTCTATAGGTTAAATCCGTTTTTTAAAACTTCTTTTTTAGAGGATTTTATCGTAAATATTTTATTCTTTCGTCGTAACTACTTAACAATCAACCATTGAAAGAAAATTTTCGAAGTTATCGAAGGAACTGTACTGATCTTTTTGGAAATCTTCGAATCCTTTAATGAATTATTGATTGGATCGCTACTTGAAATTGTATTCATTTTCATTTGTAGTTTTACCTTATTTTAGCATTTTAAAAACATAATAAAATACATTTTGATTAACCAAGTTATTTCGGATACAGATATGAAATGAGGGAAACAAATGATATTATACAGGGTGCAAATGGGTTGCTTGGTGTACACTCTGATCTTTTCAGAAACAATCGTATCTGTAATACATTCTTTAAACGACTTGAATTATTTCTCTTTGGATTTTACTTTTAATCGTCAGCAAAAGAAAGACAAGAAAGTTTTGCTTGCTTTGGTCGTTTCATATATACATTTAAAATGTGGAATATAAACAATATTATATTGTCGCAAACGTACCAATACGTATTTAGAATGAGAAAAACGTAAGTTTAATGCTATTTGAGTTATGCATTTTTAGAGGAGTCATAGCTAGTCGCCATTGTCCAACGAAGTTTTCTGCCAACGGGGTGAATGCGTGGTGCCAGTTACCCGGCTAAAAATAGTTTTAGCCGGGTCGTCATCCTGTCACCACCTTTAGTTTACGTCTTGTACGTGACGTCTCGTCACCTTCAAGCCATGTAGAGCAGCAAATAGAAAATATTTCTAACAGTAGTACATGCCTTATAGGAAAATATCTCTGTATGTTAAATATTAATGTATCTAGTATTGAATAATTATATTCATTCAAGAAATCTCAAATTTAAAAAAAAGTAGCATTTAAAATTGTCATTCTTTACAATAATAAACTCTCCGCCGTATATTTTATCTTCTTACCTTTGTTTCATAAAGGAGCAAATCTGTCCGAAAGTAATTTCTTTTCGCACCATTTGTTTCAGCTTCTAGACCAGGTGTCGGCAATCTATGACCCGAGGGTCACCAAACGAACCCGTTTGATAATTTCAAGTGACCCACTCGAGTCCCAGTATTAAGAGGAAATTTTCATTACAATAATGACAGCGACGAAATTGGAATCGCGCAACGCAAGTAGAACCGCATGAGACAGCAGCGAAAAAAAATCTGCGATAAAGAGAGTTCTGATAACAGTCAAGTACGAATTGTCTTCCCCGTCTCCGGTTGCTGAGTAGCGTCATACAATAAGGAGAAATGTTTGTTAAAACATTAACTTGTACTTTATGTGCAGATAAAATAATTGACAGGACATACTGAGTGACACTTTTATTCGAAACAAAGAGATGTTTGTGAAATGCCAAATGAAGAAAAATCTGAATGCATTGCTAAACGTGTACCAAATTTTGGAAAACAAAATAAATTTTTAATGGATTTTGCCACCAGCCACAGTCATGCTACATCTACCAGCTTTATTACAACTCTTAGCTTTGCTACCAACGGAAAACCGTTTACAGACGGTGAATTTTTGAAAAACGCATTAATAAATTGTTCGAACTCTTATTTAATGACTTATCATACGAAAAATAATTATTGTGAGAACGAAGGAAATGCCATTGTGGGACACAATTTAGCGTCGTATTCAAGATATGACCAAAAATATTGAGGCACAGGTCAAAAATAAAGTGTTATATACAGACACAATTAGGATTACACTCGACGAGTACCAATGAAAGCTACCGGTGTAAATAGTATGGGAAGGCTGGTAACTATTGTCAGATTTGCATGAAAAAATAATTCGAACGTCAATGAAGAACTTTGCGTTCTTGCTTTAATGAATGATACGATCAAAGGCACAGACTTTATTTGAAACAGAAATTGAAAATGATTTATTTTCCTTCCCTTGAGCAAACTAGGAAAAGAAAATATCGACCAAGTCAATCTAAATGTGTTGGATTTCGATAATTTGAGAATTTGAGTGCAGATTCCAAAGTTTTAAGAAGCACAGCGAAATGTTTAAATTTAAAAACAGATCCTGACTAAACAGAAGAAAATATTTTAGATCTGCAGCATTTTGAATCCCTCAAAAATTACTGTTGGCGCGTACAAATGATTAAATTCAGTAGTTCAACGTTGTGGGGAGGATACATTTAAGATACTGAGAAGGGACTTGGAAAACCCGGAAGATAATCTTCACTTGATATCAACGTGTTGGGCATCACTTCTTGGGAAGTTTTCATCCCTGAAAAATTTATCTATTCCATTTTGACCGTGTTTTGTTCCACTTATGAATATGAACCGATACTTTCCAATTTGAAATTTAGTTTAAGCAAAAGTATAAGCAGATTAACAGCAGAAACTTTAGCCTTTTGAGAAACAATTCTAACGTTCATAAAGGATGTAAATAATAATTTATTATCATTTGCGCACATATTCCGTTATTTTCAACCGTTTCATTGACACGTTACGAATTTTCATGGATATTTTTGGCAGCGATAATTTAATTGTAGTAGTATTCCAACTGCTCCATAAAAAAGGTCTTTCGTAAGTCCTGATTTATTTAGAATACGATTCTCATTTTGGTGAATTATACAAAAAAATGCTCGGTCAATACACACACTGATAAGCGGGATCCCATTTTATCTACCGCTGACACAAAACGTCTTTCTAATAGTAAAATTTTGGTTGATTTTTACCCTCTGCATATTATGTTTGCTGACGCATGTTCTAGATATGACTTTCAATGAAGTGCTACGTTTCCATCGTTGGTGGTTCCCTATCCCGGTTTAGACACATCCACGATCCACCCCATTTTTTCCCAGATTCAATTCTCAAAATAAAGTTTTTCCTTCAAGTGGTTTTTCATTTCATTTAATTACTGCTAACGTATTTGTGAAACTTTGGTATAAAATAGCGACAGGACTAGGACACATCAACAGAGTGTTGACAATTTCGGCGTGTACTAAGGAATTTCATCGCCATGATTATGCTCTGTATATGGATACGTCCTCCCTACTCGCTACTCCAACGAGGTGGAACTCGAAATCATCATGTTGAGAACAACCGATCGCCGCGGAAACCTACGAACCTACATGATCTGTATTATCCAAGAGTGTAAACGCAAGAGTCTATTTAGCATCATATGAGGGATATATATTTATGATAACGCGGGGAGAGATAACACATTCACCTCGTTCTACGATCTAGAACTAGCGAAAACCCAAGGATTGCTTACCGTGGAATAGAACTAATTGTTTAATTTATTCTAATTTAAAAAATTATTCCTATGTAAGATATATAGTGATTACACAAAAAATAGGGTGAATTTCCTAAAAATACTTAAATATAGTTAGCGTACTTTGTTAAATAAACGTAATTAGCATTTAATCTCTTTTTTTCTGAAATATTTATAATTGAAGACGTCCGGCCCAATGTTAATATGAAATAAATTCATCAAGAAACGCTCCGATGAAACCTGACTTCGAACTTGGTTCCCAAAAACATCTAACATATGCTGTGACTTAAAGTATTGAATCTTACTTCATATTAGCAGATGGTTAAATAGAATTGAACTCTCGATGATATCCATCAAATTTGCATTATAAATTATCCACAACATGGATGTATTTGGATTTCGATGTATATGCTAAAAGATTCATATTGCAAGGGAGAAGTCATGTCTAAGAGGGTAAAACAGGAATGCACAAAGGTAATTTAGATTATGCAAAATAATTGTTGAGAAAAAATAGGATCGAATCCTTAAAATAAAAACTCCCAATTTCCTTTCAACTCATTTCACAACAATCCTTTAATTTCACTCTATTTCTATGGATAATTTTCACTCTATTCCAAAATGTTGCAATACTCAGATTTTAAAGATGTATTTTCCCCAAGTTTTTCCTCCCCAGGAAGTTATGCGACCCGTAGTGCACAAACAGGCACGATCTCAACGGCGGCGTTGCAGTCGCCATAAAGCGTAATGTTATAGCGGTTTAGGCTTTATTTCTTGAGTGACTAAGGTTAGGTAAGGATGTGACACCGAGTGAAATGAGTTTCTCTTCAAACCTGTGTATTTCAACTGATATTTTTGTGAGTTCTTCAGTAGGAATTGCATTTTATGTTAAACTCAAACTCTATAAAAATATTTTTATTTGCTCTACGTTAAATGTTCTTATTATTAACATAATTAATCTCACGCAAAGGAAAGTTGTCGATCATTGCCCATTCAGTGTTTCAAGGACTCAATTTCATCCGAGAATGTCTGCAGGCTTCATCGAAGGTATGTAACTTTTCCCCTACAAATGAGCTTCTCGAACCGATTTCTACATTTATTATGAATTGTATACCACATTACGCTTGAACGCTTCGAGTCTTATGATATCTTTTAGATTCTGCTTCTTTACTCAATCCTCGTTCGTATTTACATGATTTTAAGTGGTTAAGTGCATTTAAACGGAATAACTGCAGTGTTATAGGATTATTTCTTTTGCTGTTACGGTTAATTTTAATGGAGGTACCGTAGAAGTAATGTACACATCTTGTTTATAACGTCAGCAACAAATGATTTTGTGACATATTTGTAATAGTGTCATTTCATGTTTATTTCAGGAAGAAAAACTCTAAAATTTGGTTTGGCATGGTAGAAACACCACTGCAGAGACAGAGACCTCGGAAGACAGCCTGAGTGAATACTATGGTAAGTTTTTCATCCCATTTTTACAATTATTTTAGTTTCTGTTTGTGTTTTCTTCATTTGAGTGGTAGAGCGACAAAGGAAAAATGTTGAGTCGTGCAGATCGTTGGCGTCTAAGTAAATCAACGCATTGTGGACTTGAATCGAGATAACTGACTAAGAGTACAATATTGTTGTTCAGAGGAAGGGAGTTGAAGCTATGTACGGGCCATTCCACGTAAAACCAGACAGAAATTGCCCTCTATTTTTTAAAAGTTTTGAAATGTTTTATACTTGCGTACTTCCTCGAGAAACCGATAGTGACGAAGTTTTAGCTAGGTAAAAATATTTTTCGCGCACAAATAACGAAAAATAAAATACTGAACAACAAAATTCAATAATTTCTGAATATCTATGCGATGTTTCACGTTCCTCACACTAAAAAACCATTTTGGCCTCTTGGCCAGCTTTTTTCGATTCTAGCCCACTGCGCGGGGAGACTCTTGAAAGTTTGTTTGTTTGAAACCGGTCGTGTATTAAAGTTTTATTTGTGGAAATTACTAAGTCTGTTTTATCATTTACATGAACCTTTCATCGAAAAAGGTTGCCGGAAATAGGAAACGGTTCATTTAAGTTAGGACTATGAAACTTATCATGCCCATTCGTGAATAAATTATGCATACAACTATGCAAGTCATTTACATTGATCATCGAGGATTAAAATTGCACAGAGGTGTGCAATTTTAATTTGTAGGTGATATTTGAGCAAATTTTTGTGGAAAAGGCCAAATTTAAATTTTTCACGACATTCTTCAACTTCAAGTAGCTAATTTCCAACAATAATTTTCCAAGATTTTTGAAGAGGAATGATAAAAGTAATCTTGCGACAATTTGCGAGTCTTTTCAAACAGACAAACCGACTTTTCGAAAACGTTTCATGGGTCAATCTTCCCTAGAGTGACGCCACCCTCCGTTTGGATCTCGATTTTGAGAGGATCTAAGGGCCAAAATGTTTCCCTAATTGACTGTTTTGCTGTTTATAAATAAGATTTACGCTAATTGTTTTGAGAAGAAAGATTTTGAGAAAATCTAAGGGCCAAAATCTTTCCCTAATTGACTGTTTTGCTGTTTATAAGTAAGATTTACGCTAATTTTTTTGAGAAGAAAGATTTTGAGAGAATCTAAGGGCCAAAATCTTTCCCTAATTGACTGTTTTGCTGTTTATAAGTAAGATTTACGCTAATTTTTTTGAGAAGAAAGATTTTGAGAGAATCTAAGGGCCAAAATCTTTCCCTAATTGACTGTTTTGCTGTTTATAAGTAAGATTTACGCTAATTTTTTTGAGAAGAAAGATTTTGAGAGAATCTAAGGGCCAAAATCTTTCCCTAATTGACTGTTTTGCTGTTTATAAGTAAGAATTACCATACATTTTTAAGGTAATATGTCCTAATAGAAAACATCTATGTCATGGCATGTGTTACGGGAAAATCTCGACCTGGGAGAATTAATTATTAAAATGCGTAACAGGAAGCCTAGGTCTTTTTGTCATATTTCGATTCGAATAAAGCTATACTGCAAATTTTAACTAAAAAATTTAGTCCAAAATTAAAATATAAATGTAGAAAAATTAACGGCGTTTTTATATCTCACTATCTGCTTTAAATATATTCTTCGTCAGAGGAATGTTCGTCTCCAAACGTCACTTCATCCCCAGTCTTCATGCTGAGGAGCACCCTAAATTCATTACACATATTCCTCGATATTTTCTTTGTTGTAAATGGTGCTAATATGTATAATAATATATATGTAAAATATATGTATAATAGTAACATGCTGAAGCCTAGAAATTACAGCTGAATGCTTTTTCATTTAGCGTTAGACAACTTGAAACTGCCTCCATATTTGATATTAGCAACTCTTTTTCTTGATAGGTAAATAGAATGTATAAATACACGAATTTAATGTAAAAATCACATATTTCGAAAAGGTCACACTCAAAACTCCTACTGTTCTACATGAAAAATTCACCTTAATTCATTTCATCTCCATTATACCTTTGTTTCAAAGATCATAAAATATGAGAGTAGATAATTTATCTTCTTGAGATGAACTCAACTTCCAGAGAATTCAGCTTCAAGAAATTGACTATCTAAGGAACTCCTCGCTGTATTTTCATCGTTGATGGTTCCATATCCCGGTTTAGGCACATCCACAATCAACCCCATTTATTCGTCTAGACTCGCTCGTCATTATGGATTTCTTCCGCTGGAGTAGGATTTCATTTATTACAGATATTTGTGAATTTTAGATATATAAATAGCGACAGGACTAGGATACATCAACAGACATCATCAGCTGGCTATTTCGGCGTGTGCTGCGAAATTTCATCGGCATGAGAATGTGTTGTATTATTATTTAAGAATGAATGATCAAGATTCTATTAAATATCATATGTGAGATAGATATTTATTATGATGCAGGCAAATAACACATTCAACTTGTTCTTTGATCTAGCGCCAGCGACAATTTAAGGACTACATACTGGGCAATCAAACTAATTATTTCCTTTATTCTAATTTATAGAGTTATTCCTGTATCTGTTTATGATACTTAGTGACTCAGAACAATTTTTTTCGCGGAAACTGTACTTACAAATCGCTCCTTCCCACCTCCTTTTATTTTGCTAGAAACAGTCATTATGGGGTGGATATTCTGAGAGGTCCTTAATATATTTAGGGTAATTTGTGAAACATATGTAATTTTATAGAGTTATGCCTGTATCTGTTTATGATACTTAGTGACTCAGAACAATTTTTTTCGCGGAAACTGTACTTACAAATCGCTCCTTCCCACCTCCTTTTATTTTGCTAGAAACATTCATTATGGGGTGGATATTCTGAGAGGTCCTTAATATATTTAGTGTAATTTGTGAAACATATGTAATTAGCGTTTTTTTTCGGAAGTACTTAGAATTGAGGACGTTTATCCCGATTTTGATATAAATAAATTCATATTTATTTCTCAGATCCAGCATGAATTAAAATATTCTTCCCATAACTACTCTCATACACATCGACTAAAAGTATTGAAAATTATGGAGAATTTAGCAGATGGTAGCTGTAGCATTGCAATGGGTTTAATGTAAGCAATTTAATCATTTTTTGTACAAGTTGGCGCATATTTGAAAGATAAGAAATAGACACCTTTTCGGCAATGAAATCTCACCCTCGATTGTAGCCTTCAACTTTGTATTAATATAAGTTTTCCTCGACTTGCGATATACGCGGATTAATATCATGAGGAGAATTGCAGTAAATACTTTATTTTCTGCTTATTCCTTCGAAGATTAGGCATTAAGGCCTGTTTTGGATTCACTTTACCATCTCATCCTTGGTCTTGCAACATTCCTTTTGCCTAATGGCTTATAATCCAAAGCATTCTTTGGACACTTCTCCATAAGCATCCGCAGTATATGCTCTTACCACATGATTTGTACTCTACTAATCTTTCTAAGATCGCCTGAACACCTAGTTCCTTCCTTATAGATGTGCTCCTTAATTTAACCTTCATTGTACACCCTTTCACTTCTCGAAAAAAATTTCATTTTAGATGACTCTTTTTGTTTTAGTTGTTTGTGTTTTGCTGCAAAATTTTCTGACCGTTACAAAATAGTAGGGACTGCCTTCACCTTGTAGAGCTTAATGTGGGTTTCTTATCTCGTTGCATCTTTTAGTTCTTCTTATCGTCCCACTTATCCTCTGGAAAATGTTAATTATTATTTATATGTCTTTATTATATTCATACGTTATACAAAATCGTAAATATTGGAATGAGATATATGTTTGAATACTTGACCTTCAATGGCAATGTTCGTTCGTATTAGATTGCTTCCTAAGAATGCAATAGTTTTTGTTTGAGTAATTTTAATCTTTAGGTTATATATTTTAATCAACTGATGTAAATTGTGAACCGTCATTTGTAGCTTGTATTCTCTATCTTGTATAATGACCTGGTCACCAGCTAAAAAAATAACGACTTTTTTTGGATAATTATGGATATTTTATAGTATGATGCAATTTTATATTTTATAGACTTCTATTATGCTATTTGATACTATTCACAATATTAAAATTTATTTTATACTAAACCTTAACTGACAAAGAATAATTATGTTCTGATACATGTTGCATATGTTTATAACTTTTCATTTGAGTGGTAGAGCGACAAAGGAAAAATGTTGAGTCGTGCAGATCGTTGGCGTCTAAGTAAATCAACGCATTGTGGACTTGAATCGAGATAACTGACTAAGAGTACAATATTGTTGTTCAGAGGAAGGGAGTTGAAGCTATGTACGGGCCATTCCACGT
>KZ308223.1:36071-47831 GCA_000376725.2 Ladona fulva | reverse complement strand
ACAGGGTGCAAATGGGTTGCTTGGTGTACACTCTGATCTTTTCAGAAACAATCGTATCTGTAATACATTCTTTAAACGACTTGAATTATTTCTCTTTGGATTTTACTTTTAATCGTCAGCAAAAGAAAGACAAGAAAGTTTTGCTTGCTTTGGTCGTTTCATATATACATTTAAAATGTGGAATATAAACAATATTATATTGTCGCAAACGTACCAATACGTATTTAGAATGAGAAAAACGTAAGTTTAATGCTATTTGAGTTATGCATTTTTAGAGGAGTCATAGCTAGTCGCCATTGTCCAACGAAGTTTTCTGCCAACGGGGTGAATGCGTGGTGCCAGTTACCCGGCTAAAAATAGTTTTAGCCGGGTCGTCATCCTGTCACCACCTTTAGTTTACGTCTTGTACGTGACGTCTCGTCACCTTCAAGCCATGTAGAGCAGCAAATAGAAAATATTTCTAACAGTAGTACATGCCTTATAGGAAAATATCTCTGTATGTTAAATATTAATGTATCTAGTATTGAATAATTATATTCATTCAAGAAATCTCAAATTTAAAAAAAAGTAGCATTTAAAATTGTCATTCTTTACAATAATAAACTCTCCGCCGTATATTTTATCTTCTTACCTTTGTTTCATAAAGGAGCAAATCTGTCCGAAAGTAATTTCTTTTCGCACCATTTGTTTCAGCTTCTAGACCAGGTGTCGGCAATCTATGACCCGAGGGTCACCAAACGAACCCGTTTGATAATTTCAAGTGACCCACTCGAGTCCCAGTATTAAGAGGAAATTTTCATTACAATAATGACAGCGACGAAATTGGAATCGCGCAACGCAAGTAGAACCGCATGAGACAGCAGCGAAAAAAAATCTGCGATAAAGAGAGTTCTGATAACAGTCAAGTACGAATTGTCTTCCCCGTCTCCGGTTGCTGAGTAGCGTCATACAATAAGGAGAAATGTTTGTTAAAACATTAACTTGTACTTTATGTGCAGATAAAATAATTGACAGGACATACTGAGTGACACTTTTATTCGAAACAAAGAGATGTTTGTGAAATGCCAAATGAAGAAAAATCTGAATGCATTGCTAAACGTGTACCAAATTTTGGAAAACAAAATAAATTTTTAATGGATTTTGCCACCAGCCACAGTCATGCTACATCTACCAGCTTTATTACAACTCTTAGCTTTGCTACCAACGGAAAACCGTTTACAGACGGTGAATTTTTGAAAAACGCATTAATAAATTGTTCGAACTCTTATTTAATGACTTATCATACGAAAAATAATTATTGTGAGAACGAAGGAAATGCCATTGTGGGACACAATTTAGCGTCGTATTCAAGATATGACCAAAAATATTGAGGCACAGGTCAAAAATAAAGTGTTATATACAGACACAATTAGGATTACACTCGACGAGTACCAATGAAAGCTACCGGTGTAAATAGTATGGGAAGGCTGGTAACTATTGTCAGATTTGCATGAAAAAATAATTCGAACGTCAATGAAGAACTTTGCGTTCTTGCTTTAATGAATGATACGATCAAAGGCACAGACTTTATTTGAAACAGAAATTGAAAATGATTTATTTTCCTTCCCTTGAGCAAACTAGGAAAAGAAAATATCGACCAAGTCAATCTAAATGTGTTGGATTTCGATAATTTGAGAATTTGAGTGCAGATTCCAAAGTTTTAAGAAGCACAGCGAAATGTTTAAATTTAAAAACAGATCCTCACTAAACAGAAGAAAATATTTTAGATCTGCAGCATTTTGAATCCCTCAAAAATTACTGTTGGCGCGTACAAATGATTAAATTCAGTAGTTCAACGTTGTGGGGAGGATACATTTAAGATACTGAGAAGGGACTTGGAAAACCCGGAAGATAATCTTCACTTGATATCAACGTGTTGGGCATCACTTCTTGGGAAGTTTTCATCCCTGAAAAATTTATCTATTCCATTTTGACCGTGTTTTGTTCCACTTATGAATATGAACCGATACTTTCCAATTTGAAATTTAGTTTAAGCAAAAGTATAAGCAGATTAACAGCAGAAACTTTAGCCTTTTGAGAAACAATTCTAACGTTCATAAAGGATGTAAATAATAATTTATTATCATTTGCGCACATATTCCGTTATTTTCAACCGTTTCATTGACACGTTACGAATTTTCATGGATATTTTTGGCAGCGATAATTTAATTGTAGTAGTATTCCAACTGCTCCATAAAAAAGGTCTTTCGTAAGTCCTGATTTATTTAGAATACGATTCTCATTTTGGTGAATTATACAAAAAAATGCTCGGTCAATACACACACTGATAAGCGGGATCCCATTTTATCTACCGCTGACACAAAACGTCTTTCTAATAGTAAAATTTTGGTTGATTTTTACCCTCTGCATATTATGTTTGCTGACGCATGTTCTAGATATGACTTTCAATGAAGTGCTACGTTTCCATCGTTGGTGGTTCCCTATCCCGGTTTAGACACATCCACGATCCACCCCATTTTTTCCCAGATTCAATTCTCAAAATAAAGTTTTTCCTTCAAGTGGTTTTTCATTTCATTTAATTACTGCTAACGTATTTGTGAAACTTTGGTATAAAATAGCGACAGGACTAGGACACATCAACAGAGTGTTGACAATTTCGGCGTGTACTAAGGAATTTCATCGCCATGATTATGCTCTGTATATGGATACGTCCTCCCTACTCGCTACTCCAACGAGGTGGAACTCGAAATCATCATGTTGAGAACAACCGATCGCCGCGGAAACCTACGAACCTACATGATCTGTATTATCCAAGAGTGTAAACGCAAGAGTCTATTTAGCATCATATGAGGGATATATATTTATGATAACGCGGGGAGAGATAACACATTCACCTCGTTCTACGATCTAGAACTAGCGAAAACCCAAGGATTGCTTACCGTGGAATAGAACTAATTGTTTAATTTATTCTAATTTAAAAAATTATTCCTATGTAAGATATATAGTGATTACACAAAAAATAGGGTGAATTTCCTAAAAATACTTAAATATAGTTAGCGTACTTTGTTAAATAAACGTAATTAGCATTTAATCTCTTTTTTTCTGAAATATTTATAATTGAAGACGTCCGGCCCAATGTTAATATGAAATAAATTCATCAAGAAACGCTCCGATGAAACCTGACTTCGAACTTGGTTCCCAAAAACATCTAACATATGCTGTGACTTAAAGTATTGAATCTTACTTCATATTAGCAGATGGTTAAATAGAATTGAACTCTCGATGATATCCATCAAATTTGCATTATAAATTATCCACAACATGGATGTATTTGGATTTCGATGTATATGCTAAAAGATTCATATTGCAAGGGAGAAGTCATGTCTAAGAGGGTAAAACAGGAATGCACAAAGGTAATTTAGATTATGCAAAATAATTGTTGAGAAAAAATAGGATCGAATCCTTAAAATAAAAACTCCCAATTTCCTTTCAACTCATTTCACAACAATCCTTTAATTTCACTCTATTTCTATGGATAATTTTCACTCTATTCCAAAATGTTGCAATACTCAGATTTTAAAGATGTATTTTCCCCAAGTTTTTCCTCCCCAGGAAGTTATGCGACCCGTAGTGCACAAACAGGCACGATCTCAACGGCGGCGTTGCAGTCGCCATAAAGCGTAATGTTATAGCGGTTTAGGCTTTATTTCTTGAGTGACTAAGGTTAGGTAAGGATGTGACACCGAGTGAAATGAGTTTCTCTTCAAACCTGTGTATTTCAACTGATATTTTTGTGAGTTCTTCAGTAGGAATTGCATTTTATGTTAAACTCAAACTCTATAAAAATATTTTTATTTGCTCTACGTTAAATGTTCTTATTATTAACATAATTAATCTCACGCAAAGGAAAGTTGTCGATCATTGCCCATTCAGTGTTTCAAGGACTCAATTTCATCCGAAATGTCTACAGGCTTCATCGAAGGTATGTAACTTTTCCCCTACAAATGAGCTTCTCGAACCGATTTCTACATTTGTTATGAATTGTATACCACATTACGCTTGAACGCTTCGAGTCTTATGAAATCTTTTAGATTCTGCTTCTTAACTCAATCCTCGTTCGTATTTACATGATTTTAAGGGGTTAAGTACATTTAAACGGAATAACTACAGTGTTATAGGATTTTTTCTTTTGCTGTTACGGTTAATTTTAATGGAGGTACCGTAGAAGAAATGTAGAAAATCTTTTTTGTGATGATCGCAATAATTTATTTTGTGACATAACTGTAACGTTGCCATTTCATGCTTAGTTCAGGAAGGAAAAAAAAAACAATTTTTGATCTGGTCTAGTAGTTACATCATTGGTGATTCCAACGGCCGTATTTCAAGAATTCCAGCCCCGAGAGCTGAGCGAAATGCGAAAGGATACTTCCAGAGTTCAACCTATGACTGGAGATGGTCGTTGTCGCAGAAAATGCCGTATTTATTTGGAATGGTAAGCATAAATGTTGTTCTTTTTGCACAGGTCAGATTATAAAATAGATAAATAGCGATATATTTCAACTTCAAAGTAGTGTTTTTTCAAGACCAAAAATTTTATGCTGTTATCGTTTTCGTCAAGTGGCTGAAATGCATCCTACAATATCATTCATTTGAATATATCGTTCCCTTATTTTACATTCCTCTGTCTTAACTAATTGTATGTAAATCTTCAGAAGAAGCTTTTGAATGTAAGTAGTATTTGATGAAAAATCCGTGGCACAAAATACTACATAAATCAATTAGTAATGTTATCGTATTTTGAGCGTAGATGCCGTACTGTTTAATTAAGATTTTTATTAAAAGCGTTCCTCCCTAAGGAATTTTCCTCCAATACTTAGAGATTCCGGAAAAGATACATTTTACGGAAACTTTACATACAAAACGTTTACTCCCACTTCCTTATTATTTTGCGAGAAACACAGTGTGGTGAAAATGCTGAGAGATCCTAAATATAATTAGTCTAATTTCTGAAACATATGTAATTAATGTTTTGTCTCTCTTGTTTCTGAAATAATTAGAATTGAGGACGTTATGCCCGATGTTAATATAGGTACATAAATTGATCTTCATTTCTCGGATCGGACATGATTTAAAACATTCTTTCTAACTACTCGCTGTATGAAGCCGTACAGAATAGGTCATAAGAAAATATTTCTCACAATCGTATTTGTTAAATTTTATGAGACAATATTCGTCGAATGTGTGGCGATCCATCCTGCTAATAACGAGCTATCACTACATCCTTCGGTTTCGGTACGACACATACCTCAGAAGACACATAATGCGAATGCTTCGGTAAGTTTTCTGTTCCACTTTTTACATTAATTTTAAGCTTTTTCCCGTGTTAGAGTTCGAGGAACAAAGGACAAATGTTGATTCGTGCAAATTTTTGAGGTTCAAAGGAAGCAGCGTAGAGTGGGATAGAATAGAAGAGTTTGTCCAAGAGACAAAAAGGGGGTTCCGAGAATGGAAATTTAGCTATTTATAGCTGTTCGAAAGTGGTTGGATACTTTTCATCTGTTTTAAATCCTCAAAATTTGTATGCTTAAAAAGATAGTGTTATACTTGGTCATTTTTTGCAAAAGCTAAGATGTTTACGGAGAAACACTCAAGTTCATTAAAATGTATAAGCTGTAGATAGATAGTTTTCAAAACGTCGACGATTTTGCATTCTAGTACAATTCTTTATCTTTCGATTCGTCATAGTTTGTGCCCGGAGAGTTCGTCCTTCATGGAATTTATGTAACAAAATGTCTTCCTTCTTCGGCGAATTTTTACATAAGGCAAGAATAACTACTCAAAAGGGCGCCGAACTGTAAATTCTCTTAAATTACGTATATTTTGAAGATTTTTAAATATAGAGTCTGAAGAAACCGTTTCGTTTAACCTGAAACCATGGAAAACTGATGGATATATCTCGGCAGAGGCCGACGTAACGCCAAGGGTACTCCAAATGCTGGGTCTTATATAAAGTTTTTAGCCATTAACAAATTGAATTCAGGCCTGGTTAAATGAAGGTTATACAGTTATTCATTAGGAATTTAGTGTTCTGAAAATTTTTTATCTCAGATATAAGTAGAGCTGATGAAGTTTATTATCCGTTGTGACACCATAGTGACATTAATGTTTTTATGTCGGCTACTCGCTACTTTAAGTTGATTTGTAGCTCAGACTAAGATTCATCTTTATTATTTTACTTATTATGAGGTTTCATCTCTTAGAAAGGAGAGATATGTGCTTTTTGTAGAAATGTACAGCGAAAGCCAGCTAATCGGCAGCCAAATATGAAATTTTGTTGCGCGACCTGATAATTGAAAAAGTAAATTTCTGGCCAGTTACCTTTTTCTTTTCACGAAACATATTTATTAAAACTTACTAAAACAACTTTCTTATTTAAAGGAATTTAGCTTTTCTCGAGGTTTTTTCTGGCCAATCATTTCTTTCTCACAAATATAGGAGGGATATTAATGGGGATGAGCACAACTAATACATCGGATTATTTTGTAGGAATAGTCACAAAATTATTTCGATTCTTGGTGATGTGGATTTGGGAATTAGATCCAACCAGAAACTGAAGTAGAGTCATACAATTTTTATTTGTACAGTTACATCACCAGCTAAGGTTTTTGCATTGTAATTTTCAGCGACTGAGGTAACTTGTTGCTGCATACCAGTGTCATGCGTCCTAATCTTATTACAGCAGCATATTCGGTGCAACATTTTTGACTAATGCGGAAATAATGTCGCGGTTAGTTGCTGTATTTGAGAAAATTTGTGATTTTCGGGGTTGATTTTTTCAATATTTACTTTCATTTTTCATACGTTGTTAAGCGATTCAAAAACTTTAATGGGGATTGTTAACTGCAGTAGAAATTAGAGCATTGGCATTGGATGGGTTGGTGTGATAAAGGTGATCTCTTGGTTCAGCTGTAATGGTGTTGATACAAAGAGGAGATAAAACCTAGGATCTCATCTACTAGATACAACAGAAGGCATTAAAAGGTTATATCACGATTATTAAGTATTTTAGTTGTCTTAATCACTGTGGATCACCCATAAATTTCCTGCGAAGGTAAATTTAAGAATTCAATTTTCAAAATTTGATTGACCCTTATATGCTGGGTATTAGTTAACGCATAAGTTTAATCCCGTACTTTGTTAACAGCTAAGTATTTGAATAATCTGCAGGACGCGTAAGGGAATTGAAACGATTTGATTAATGGGAAGAGATCTCCCACTTTAGTATATTTCTGCTTAACTCAAGATAGGATTCTTCAAAATTAACGTTTCCTCAATGATTAATAAATAAAAAGGAAAACAAGAAATTCCTTACATTATTTCAACCCCAATAAATTTTCAATTTTCTCATGAAAACTACATTCTGTTTAACATAAAAACAAAATACCACAAACCAAAAACATAGAAAAGCACGACTATTTTCGACCAATAAGTGTCATCCTAAAGTGCACAGGAGGCACGGAACTCACATATTTAAGACCAGAAGAAAGGATTAAAGTAAACAATTAAGTCAGGTGAAGCTTAAAGGATTTGCGGAATAACACTGAGTATAAGAAATATCCAAAGAAGGGGAGGAAGAAGCACTAGGTAGAGCTGNAAACATTTCTGCGAAAATCGCTTGCGCATTTGCTTTTGATCGGCATTCAGCAAATTCGGCACCCACCTTGCGCAGAGCTTTCGCATCCCCAATTCTTTGTGCAAGATGTTTCGCACCCTTACTTCCGATATCCCCACGGCCTCAGCTATCTCACTCACCTTCACTCACCTATCTTACCAACACGATATCGTGCACCTTTTCGATGGTTTCTGGTGTGGTTGCGGTTTTTGGCCGTCCTTCACGTGGGTCATCTTCGAGGAATGTGCGACCACGTTTAAATTCAGCTGCCCACTTTTTAACGGTTGATATTGAAGGAACAGAGTCCCCGTGCACTTTTGTCAACTTCGGATGAATTTTCTTAGGGGTTAATCCATCCAAAACGAAGAATTTTATGACCGGACGGTATTCAAATGTGTCCATTCTAACGAAAGACGTCTACTGCAACAATACGTGTAAACAAACTACTTGAGAAAACAACTTGAAACTTGTCTCACGAACTAATGACACGTGCGCCCAGGCAGGGATCATACATTTTCGTTAATTGGAACGCCATCTCTGTGACAGGCCGAGTCACTTTACCGTAATAAGATATTAGTTAATATATTCGATTCAGGTACATATGCCAAATTTGGGGAAAAATCGATTGTAAACTGTATGTGTGCGTTGTAGTCAATATTTAAATTAGAGGTACAAAAGTTTTAGATATTTTTATGTAGTTTCTACTGAATGTCCTCGAATAGAAAACTCACATTTAGTCGCAAATGAAAAAACAATGTTTTTATCAATATTTTGAATGCTGGGAGAAGTACTGTTTCTCGACGGTTAGTCATTTCGTTATCATGTTTTTATTATGATTTGAGGGAGACATTGAAGGTCACGTACAAGCAATATAAAGCAGGAAATGGGAAAATATTCCTAACAATAGCATATGTTAAGCTAAGTGGCAATATTCGTCGGAATTGATGAAACATCCTGTTAAGAAATGAGCGATGATTGCATCCTTCGTTTACGGTATGACGCAGACCTCAGTAGACACCATGAGCCAAAGATCGGTAAGTTTTCTATTTCTTTTTTATGTTCATTTTAGCTTTTCTTTTTGTGTTATTCATTGAGGGTCGAGCGAAAAAGGAAAATTATATTAAGTCGTGCACATGGTTGATCTCAAATTGGAGCAACGAACAATGGACTGAATTGAGAAAAGCTGGCCAATTACCAAAATGGCCCTTAGAGCGAGATACATGAAGCTAAGCTGAGTCGTTCGAAAAAGGTTGAATACTTCGTTTTCGTACTTTATTCTTCGTTATTTTATGCTTGAATAAGATGCTGGACGTTCTAAGATTATTTCGAAGAAACTTTCATGTTGGTTGCGATAAAGACGCTGCTCATCGAAACTTTCGGAAAGAAAATAGAGGCCTAAATGAAATTTAGAGCGTCAGAATAGAAGCTATGCATATGCTGGATGTTTTGCTTCAGTGTTTAATGTATCGTTATTTGTGCGCGTGAAAAAGATAACACTGTGCTTAGTTAATTTTCACAGAAAAGGATATTCTAAGATATTTCGGTGAAACATTCAAGGTCTCTGTGATATTGAGGCTGGTGGTGGCTGGATTTCGAAAAATCGAGGATAAACTGACATGAAAATGCCGACTTGCTGTAATTTTTTTAAACATTGGGTTTTATTAGTATAAAATGCAGAATAATCTAGAGAATGATTCATTATTTAAAGTAAAAACATGTTGGAAAGTTTGCTGAGGTCATTTCTGAGGAAGGGGGGACTGTACAAGCGAAAAATGTCGGCTTGTATCATTACCTAGCATGATACATTTTTTGACTGATTTGTCGATATCGAGAATGTTGATGGATAGGTTTGTAAAGTCTAAGTGTGGAGTAGTGCGAGTCCAATAGCTCAAAAATTCTTAAAATTGGTAATGTGACAGGAAAATGTTAACAAGCTATAATTTTTTTAACGTTAGTTTAAAATTAGTATTTTCTGCGAAAGAATCTTTGAAATAAGCTTAAATATGTAAAGTAAAAACATGATGGAAGGATCGTTGAACCATTTTCGAGGTAGGGAGAGATATAAATGTTAATAATTCTAAAAGTTTCGGCTGCTATCTTTACCTGTCTTCACCTATTTTCTGAATATTTTGCACTATCTTACAGCGTAGATCACTATGGTTATTTAGTATATTATCGATGAAAATCATAGAGAGAGAGGCGGATTGTTCATATTAAAATATTAACTGACAGATTTTTAACGAATTCGAAGAAGTATAATACATGATTTTACGCTGAATATTCAATTATTCCGCATAACATCAAATGAAGTGATTGGGTTCTTTAAATAAAGCTATTCTTTTCTTCAATAGTTTTCAGAAACATACAACATTCCATTATTATACGAGGAATTTTTTTACGAGGTTTCTGCTTACATAACTCAGTTTAGAAAACAATAGCTACCGTCATCAAATTGTAAGATTCAGCGAACGGCAGGACTCTTGAATATTTTGGGACCGGGCCTTCGCACAGTGGTATAGAATCGAAAAAGGTTGTCGAAATTAAGAAAACGGTTTCTTTAAGTTAGGACTTTGAAACTTCTCATGCCCATTCGTGAATAAATTTCGTATACAACTATGCAAGCCGTTTATATTGATGCCCGAGAATAAAAATTACAGATGGGGTTGAGTTGACCCAATTTTGGTGAAAAATCCTAATCTTTCATTTTTGGCAAAATTTCTTATTATAATATTAATCTTTTTCTTTTATCGTACTCAATTTTACCAGACAGGATAAAATGTTTAGTACGTAACGAAATACATATATGTTACGAATATACATTATGATACGGAACATTTTTTTACAAACTTTTACCTAAAGACAGGAGAATTTTAGAGATACTAACCTGATTTAGACAATGCAAGTTAATATGCAGCGAAAACACGCTATTAATACTTTATATCATAAATATCCAATTTCGTTTCAACTCATTTCAGAACAATCTTTTAATTTCACTCTATTTCTATGCATATTTTTCACTCTGTTACGAAATGTTGCAATACTCAGATTTTAAAGATGGATTTTCCCCCAGTTTTTCCTCCCCAGGAAGTTATGCGACCCGTAGTGCACAAACAGGCACGATCTCAACGGCGGCGATGCAGTCGCCATAAAGCGTAATGTTGTCTCTGTTTTGGCTTTATTTCTTGAGTGACTAAGGTTAGGTAAGGTTGTGACACCGAGTGAAATGAGTTGCTCTTCAAACCTGTGTATTTCAACTGATATTTTTGTGAGTTCTTCAGTAGGAATTGCATTTTATGTTAAACTCAAACTCTATAAAAATATTTTTATTTGCTCTACGTTAAATGTTCTTATTATTAACATAATTAATCTCACGCAAAGGAAAGTTGTCGATCATTGCCCATTCAGTGTTTCAAGGACTCAATTTCATCCGAAAATGTCTGCAGGCTTCATCGAAGGTATGTAACTTTTCCCCTACAAATGAGCTTCTCGAACTGATTTCTACATTTATTATGAATTGTATACCACATTACGCTTGAACGCTTCGAGTCTTATGATATCTTTTAGATTCTGCTTCTTTACTCAATCCTCGTTCGTATTTACATGATTTTAAGTGGTTAAGTGCATTTAAACGGAATAACTGCAGTGTTATAGGATTATTTCTTTTGCTGTTACGGTTAATTTTAATGGAGGTACCGTAGAAGTAATGTACACATCTTGTTTATAACGTCAGCAACAAATGATTTTGTGACATATTTGTAATAGTGTCATTTCATGTTTATTTCAGGAAGAAAAACTCTAAAATTTGGTTTGGCATGGTAGAAACACCACTGCAGAGACAGAGACCTCGGAAGACAGCCTGAGTGAATACTATGGTAAGTTTTTCATCCCATTTTTACAATTATTTTAGTTTCTGTTTGTGTTTTCTTCATTTGAGTGGTAGAGCGACAAAGGAAAAATGTTGAGTCGTGCAGATCGTTGGCGTCTAAGTAAATCAACGCATTGTGGACTTGAATCGAGATAACTGACTAAGAGTACAATATTGTTGTTCAGAGGAAGGGAGTTGAAGCTATGTACGGGCCATTCCACGT
>KZ308222.1:4411968-4431013 GCA_000376725.2 Ladona fulva | reverse complement strand
CATTAGACCAAAGGTATAATTTCAAAAAAATCATAACTTCTTAATTGTATATCTTTAGATGTAACTTAACAACAAGTGAGACAATTTATGCTCACTTAAAATCTTGAAAACAAGATCTTTTAGATCAAAATAATACAAACTAAATAAAACTTATGATATGTAAGATACAGCAATCTCCATCAAACTAATATCTGTAGCATATACAGTTAAAAGGACAAAATTCAAATTTTAGGCTAAGCTTGAACAAGAAATGTAAAACAGCATATTATGTGTATAATCATGCAGAGTATAGAATTTTAAAAAGCATTGGTAGAGGTAAAATTGCACAATGATGAGGCCAACAAAACAAAATCAATTCTGAATAAAAATTCCATACCACTTTTCTCGAAGATGGACTATTTAAAGAGAGAAAATTTGGTGATGATAACTTTCATACAATTGTTTTCTTTGTAAAGCTGATTTTTTTGATAAATTTTATGAAATTTTAGATTCAATCTTTTTGAATGACTTCAACTTAAAAAATACCTCCCTCGTAAATCAGAACAACCAAAAATATTTGACAGATATCAAACAAAATTCCCTTGTAACTCTACTCCAAAGGCTACATCAGTGTAGTTTGAGTAAATCTTATGACCATATAGAACATAATTTCAACACACACAACAAAAGTAAAGAAACCTTAACTTCTTTTACCTTTCTTTCAATCAATTCATTTTTCATTAAAATATTTTCAGAGCCTCAACCAAGGTACAGAAGATAACTACCCCAAATGATACTATGAACATAATAAGTAATGTAATTCCTTTACTGATGTGAAATGTCAAATGTTTGAGAAAATTTATCTCTTAGATAAAAAATAAAGTTACCAGTGCTGAGGCCAAACTACACACTGCATTGAACTTTTTTAAATAGAATTTCAATGATTTGACAGAAACACTTAAATTTTAGATACAAGTATTAGCTGATATGCAAAATTGATTTTACATAATGTAAAGTGATCAAAATCAGAATTATTGCATTGGAAATCACTTCTCTCATAAAAATAACTTCCTCATAGAATTTTTAATTTTATCCACTGATCTGACATTACAATGAATCACATAGATTACATTGATCTAATCATTTCATGTTAGTGATCTTTTTTGTTCATAATGACATTGGTGAAAAATATTTTTATTCTCAGTTCACAGATGAAAATCTGTTGACAGATGATGGCACACAACAAATTTTGAAGCTTCTGCAATTGAATATGGAGCTTTGATAGATTTCTGTCCTTGTATACACTCAATGAAGGAAGGCAAGAACATAAGAGTACAAATTATAAAATAATCACCAATGTCCAAAATTACTTACACTTTCCATATTGAATTTTTATTATTAAACTATAGTCTCTCTCATACTTGTATAATTATCTTAAATATTTACTCATGTATAGAAGGAGTAATATTTTTAAACAAACCTCTTTCACTAAACATTTAGATGATGAGAATAATGAATATAAGCCAATATTTTAACAAAATTGTGTATTAAATCTTAATTGAAGATAGATTGACAAATCAATTATAAAACAGTAGAGAACTCCTTCATGATTTTTAATACTAAATGTTATTTATGAAGTATTTACAGGTAAGTAATGCATCAAGAAAATATGGTAATAAAATAACTCCAGATTTTAGTAACCATTACAAATAGAAGTTTCATTCATTTAACTTGATACTACAGCCTTATACTCTATCTTAATACAGAAAATCTACAGTTGAAATGGGGTAACTTAGTGATAACAAATGAATTATTTCCAAAAATAGCAGAGGGAACTCCAGCCAGTTGAGCATCACCTTTTCATATTAACAAAAAAGTGATATGCAAAACTGATATTTCAAAATGAAGGAGTATTAATACAGTCATAACAGGTGCTGAAACGAATTTGTTTTTCTGACAAATATAAAATTGGTAATAATATTCAAATTCCTTTCCCAATAATGATATAAAATAAAACATCCATTTTTAGATAAAATCTTTTCAACTAAACCCAAATATTTGCAAGAAAATAATATTTTTGCTTAGTCTGTAATTAAAATACTAAAGAAAGCCTTGGTAACAGGAAACTCATTACATTCCCTTAAGTTAATGAAGATCTGGAGTCAAAAGTCTTATCTTTTTAAAGAATCTATGCCTTCATTCTTTCATTTTAGCAAACCATAAAATAATCATAATACCTTCAAATATCAATTATTGATCACATCAATCAATCACTATACCAAGAGAATAAATTCCATAAAGTGATTTCCTTTTTAGGTAAATTCATGATCAATTAAAGAACTCAAATCATGAAACGAGTGAAAGATGATCATGAACAGAAATAAAACAATTTAAAGAGATATATGAATCAATGCTGAGATTTCATGACATTCAATGAACTTTTGACAATCCTTCCATGTGTACAAAAGAAATATAGACAGTTAAATGCACTGATTTGCTTCCAAGCTAATGCAGCATTAGTCACTTAGTATTCTGTGATCTCAAAATAAGTTTTCAATGCCTAATAAAATTCAAATAAAACATCCCTTCATAGAAGTGATATTTACCACAGTTAACCTTAAATTAAAATATATAATATTTACATTATAGTACAATGACTTCACAAATAATGTAGGAAGTAACACAGCCTCACGCAGCCAATTATACAGAGGAACACAAGTAAACCAAAGAATACATCATCTGCAAAGATTGCATTCATGAAAGCTGCTTTAGCACTTGAGAGCCTATTATAAGCGGAAGAAGGGACTGAAGAAGGATTATTCATAGAGAAGACTTCACTTGTTCCACCAACCCCTTTTCCGCTCCTGCTGGCCTCAGAGGGAAAGTTCAAAAACCCTCCCAGTGGACATGGTCATGGCAGAATAATGCGGAGACTTCCAGACTTTCACTTCCCCAGTGCTGCAGGGGATAAGGTCATAAAAGTAAAGATTGGGGGAGGGACACAAAGTGAAAGAGATTAAGATGATTGAATGACAATACAGGTGTTGAAAGAACAGCTATTAGGTACTGTGCTGGAAGCCATTCATTATCCTTAAGTTTAGTCTGGCACAATGCAAATGCACTTCCTTTGNAAATGAAAATGAAAGACATGACTGGATCTAGATCTCCTGTCTTCTCCTTTTTGGGTAGATTCTCTAACCACCACTAAGCACATAAATATTCTCTTAGGACTCAATCATATAATACAATCAAACTTGGTAAATGATATTTCGTGGAATTCCACAATAACGTAAATTTATTGTTGAAACCACAATAAAATTGACAAACTTGTACAATTCCACAGTATAAAGGAGACACGACCGGTTTCGGCGTACAATATAATAACAATAAATTTACATTCAATCATATAAATTAAGATAAGATTAGATTACCTGAACTAGCTCTTCCTTTGTTAGATCCCACTTTTTAATGGCCATATCTCTAGAACCAGAAAATAACATATCTCCATGTAATGCTAGAGCCTGGATGCCATCATAGTGAGGTGGTTCAAGGTTAACTTTAGGGTTAAAGTTGTTCACATTTCCCCGGTTATTAACTTCAAATACCTATTAAATGAAACAGATAATAAAGAGAGGTTATGCTAATAGTAACAAACAAGTAAAAGCTACATGGTAAACAACCAAAAGAAAAGATATGCAAATATATTTTCATAAAGAAAATATCTTAAATTTAACTATCTGATGAATTGCACTAGTTGACTTTTGAAGATTTTTATAATGCCTAAAGATGAATAAACCATATTTTTTGTAGCATTAAAGATAATATGGTATTGGTAGGATTAAATTATAGCATTGCTGTTTGGGGGCCCTATCCCACTCATTTATTTAAATTACAAAAGTGGGCAATCAGAATTATTCCTGGAGTCAGAAAAAGAGAGAGCTGTAGAGAGTTATTCAAAAACCCTGAATGTTTTTCCTCTCCCATGTATGTATATATTCTGCACTTTGCTATTCTTGAAAGAAAATGGCGAATTAATTAACTATTAAAACTATTTGTGACATACATGACCACAACACAGGAAACAAAGAAAATATAAATTTATGCCCACACTATCTGAAGGTCTACAATCAAGGTCCATCACATGCTGGAAGTATCCTATACAATAAACTTTGCAGATATATCAACATAGCTGAGTCTTTCTCCAAATTTAAACATCTTTTACGAATCTACTTGATGGAAAATTACTTCTACTCAGTAAATGAATATCTAAATATTTAAAACTTTTCTGACTCGTTTGATGGTAAATTTTAAAAATATTTTTGTATTTGATCTATAAACAATATAAATGCATTGTTATTATATTATATGCAAACCTGATATTTGACTATGCCTATGCAAGACTTGTACATGTCCTGGGGTGTGATAAATATTATTATTATTAACAGAGACTGCTGGGAAGCACACTGGACCTAGGGAAAACCATGATTATGAAGGGCCATATCACTATTTTTATTGGTATGCTATTCATATCTATCTACACTATCTATTTATGCTATCAATATCTAAAATAGATCAAGGGTAGGGTGTATAGGGAAAACAGTGAGAAACAAAGACATTTAAAGCATCAATGATAAAAAGTTTAGGTCAAATGCATCTGTAGTTGGTAAAATTAAGACAGAGTTGAAGGTTCGTACTATTATTGCTTCTCTAACAGAAATGGCTAATCTTGTAGATTTTATCAAAGACAAGTCAGACACGTTATGAGAAAGGAATATTTTTCATTGTTATAATTAGAATAAGGGCTAACATCTATTCTTCTACTTGACAAAGTGAGAGGTATCTAGGCTCATACCATTTTTATTAAAAATTAAAGAAGGTTCATGATGAGAAAGTGCATCGATTGATATATCAGAAGATTATTCGATTAGAATGCTCCAAACCAAAACATTTGGGCATCATGGTGTCCTGATTATGCTCTCTGGAACACCAGGAGAGATGTCTGCATCGAGGGCTACTCTCAGGAAAACAATCTCTAGAAACTCAAGGGGTAATCATGGGTAACTCTACACACATTTTTAGTTTTTCACTATTCATTCCTTTTCATAATTTAAAATTTTCTGCATATTATAGTTTGAAAAACTTAAAAGGGCATAAGAAAGGAAACAGAAAATCAAAATTTACTAAATTTAAAATTAACTTTAAGAGTTCAATGCCCTAATACTAACCACAAGTTGTTTCAAGGTAACCCTGGAGAAAAACATGAATATTTGAAGCCCTCATACAGCTTTCACAGGAGATTAAAATTAAAGCATCTTTGGTAAAATAAGTGAAAATAAGCGTTTCTAACTGATGAGTGTCCTTAGGTTGGGATCTTTATAACTTAGCTACCTATTTAATCAAAATTAATTTTAGATTTATATCAAGTATTATAGATGGAAAACATCATTCTTGTAGTGAATTAAAATTGATGCTTTGAGAGGAGAATGGAACATAAAAGTTGGTTACTCACTTGCAAGCTGTGAAGACATGAGTGGAATTAGTAGCTAAAGCATTGATAGGAGCTGAGTGTGCCTGCATTTCTCCCAGCAGATGACAGGTCTCCGATGACCATAATCTCACAACCCCTGATCGGCAGCCAGAGAGAAGCATCTGCCCACCTCCTCCAGGCATGAAAGTCAGTCCACAGACCCAGTCTTTATGTGCATTGTTCACAGACTATATAGATAAAGGAAAAAAATCACTAAATCTCAAAAGAGAATAAATGTATTACACCTGTAAGATAACAGCTATTTAGGATCAAGAATTAAAGGCTCAGATTCTTCAGCTGTGATATACAACTTCATAACAAAGGGAATATCTTTGTCATGTTGCAAAATCTTCCTCCATAGAAGAAACATTAAAGCTAAATAACATTTTCCAAATTTTCTTAAATGACATAATGCATAAAATTCAATTAGCAACAATGAAATTCAGCAAAAATTTAACTGTTTAATAATACAGCTATAAGAGCAAAAAATATTCCCTTCAACAGCATTAATCTTCATTCTATAAATCCAAAATCATTCCATATTCTTTGTTATATTTCTTTTAAAACTGTATACAAACTTTAAAACTTCTCTTGAATGTCCTTAGTAAACTTTTTAAACCTTACTTGTAAAATCACCTAAGATATTTAACCCCTAATTTTATTCATCTTCTCTAATTTTTATTAAACAGAGAATCTACTTCATGTAATAAAATGTGAGAAGTTTTCACACATTTGGCACATACACCATTTCTCAATTTTCATTTAGAAATGAGACTGGAGAGGAAAAAGAAGTTTTACACATCTTTACACAGATTTCCTTGAAAATTAATGCATTCAAGGATAAATAGAAATGAAAATGAAAGACATGACTGGATCTAGATCTCCTGTCTTCTCCTTTTTGGGTAGATTCTCTAACCACCACTAAGCACATAAATATTCTCTTAGGACTCAATCATATAATACAATCAAACTTGGTAAATGATATTTCGTGGAATTCCACAATAACGTAAATTTATTGTTGAAACCACAATAAAATTGACAAACTTGTACAATTCCACAGTATAAAGGAGACACGACCGGTTTCGGCGTACAATATAATAACAATAAATTTACATTCAATCATATAAATTAAGATAAGATTAGATTACCTGAACTAGCTCTTCCTTTGTTAGATCCCACTTTTTAATGGCCATATCTCTAGAACCAGAAAATAACATATCTCCATGTAATGCTAGAGCCTGGATGCCATCATAGTGAGGTGGTTCAAGGTTAACTTTAGGGTTAAAGTTGTTCACATTTCCCCGGTTATTAACTTCAAATACCTATTAAATGAAACAGATAATAAAGAGAGGTTATGCTAATAGTAACAAACAAGTAAAAGCTACATGGTAAACAACCAAAAGAAAAGATATGCAAATATATTTTATTATAATACTGCATAATTAAGAGATAATTGGTTTATTTGTTACATCTACAAGTTCTAATCATATGTAGACTGTCTCAAATTCAACAACTAAAATACACTCTTGATTTATAATGATAGATCTAATGTTTATTTCAATAGATGATAGATATAAATGATAAAAAATGACATATTACTGGAAAAGTGCAACATGTTTAGAGCTTAAATTCCATATTTTTAGAAACCATCCCATTTTCCTCCTATTTCAAATTCAAACATTTCTTAATAAAGTAAATATATACCTTAACATAATGATCTTTGGATCCGGTGACAACAATGTCTTCTTCGTCTGAAATTTTGCCCACAGCAAGGCACATAATGGCAGCTTGGTGTCCACCAGTTAGTTTGGCTGTAGCAGCAAATCTGGAGTAGAATTGTTGGGTGAGTATTTTGTCAAGTAACTTAAAGTACAGTAAACACTCAATTATCCAAGCTAATCAATGCATGATGGGGTACAGATAATCGAAAAACAGATAACTGAAAAATCTNTATTCATATCTATCTACACTATTTATTTATGTAAGGGTAGGGTGTATAGGGAAAACTGTGAGAAACAAAGACATTTAAAGCATCAATGATAAAAAGTTTAGGTCAAATGCATCTGTAGTTGGTAAAATTAAGACAGAGTTGAAGGTTCGTACTATTATTGCTTCTCTAACAGAAATGGCTAATCTTGTAGATTTTATCAAAGACAAGTCAGACACGTTATGAGAAAGGAATATTTTTCATTGTTATAATTAGAATAAGGGCTAACATCTATTCTTCTACTTGACAAAGTGAGAGGTATCTAGGCTCATACCATTTTTATTAAAAATTAAAGAAGGTTCATGATGAGAAAGTGCATCGATTGATATATCAGAAGATTATTCGATTAGAATGCTCCAAACCAAAACATTTGGGCATCATGGTGTCCTGATTATGCTCTCTGGAACACCAGGAGAGATGTCTGCATCGAGGGCTACTCTCAGGAAAACAATCTCTAGAAACTCAAGGGGTAATCATGGGTAACTCTACACACATTTTTAGTTTTTCACTATTCATTCCTTTTCATAATTTAAAATTTTCTGCATATTATAGTTTGAAAAACTTAAAAGGGCATAAGAAAGGAAACAGAAAATCAAAATTTACTAAATTTAAAATTAACTTTAAGAGTTCAATGCCCTAATACTAACCACAAGTTGTTTCAAGGTAACCCTGGAGAAAAACATGAATATTTGAAGCCCTCATACAGCTTTCACAGGAGATTAAAATTAAAGCATCTTTGGTAAAATAAGTGAAAATAAGCGTTTCTAACTGATGAGTGTCCTTAGGTTGGGATCTTTATAACTTAGCTACCTATTTAATCAAAATTAATTTTAGATTTATATCAAGTATTATAGATGGAAAACATCATTCTTGTAGTGAATTAAAATTGATGCTTTGAGAGGAGAATGGAACATAAAAGTTGGTTACTCACTTGCAAGCTGTGAAGACATGAGTGGAATTAGTAGCTAAAGCATTGATAGGAGCTGAGTGTGCCTGCATTTCTCCCAGCAGATGACAGGTCTCCGATGACCATAATCTCACAACCCCTGATCGGCAGCCAGAGAGAAGCATCTGCCCACCTCCTCCAGGCATGAAAGTCAGTCCACAGACCCAGTCTTTATGTGCATTGTTCACAGACTATATAGATAAAGGAAAAAAATCACTAAATCTCAAAAGAGAATAAATGTATTACACCTGTAAGATAACAGCTATTTAGGATCAAGAATTAAAGGCTCAGATTCTTCAGCTGTGATATACAACTTCATAACAAAGGGAATATCTTTGTCATGTTGCAAAATCTTCCTCCATAGAAGAAACATTAAAGCTAAATAACATTTTCCAAATTTTCTTAAATGACATAATGCATAAAATTCAATTAGCAACAATGAAATTCAGCAAAAATTTAACTGTTTAATAATACAGCTATAAGAGCAAAAAATATTCCCTTCAACAGCATTAATCTTCATTCTATAAATCCAAAATCATTCCATATTCTTTGTTATATTTCTTTTAAAACTGTATACAAACTTTAAAACTTCTCTTGAATGTCCTTAGTAAACTTTTTAAACCTTACTTGTAAAATCACCTAAGATATTTAACCCCTAATTTTATTCATCTTCTCTAATTTTTATTAAACAGAGAATCTACTTCATGTAATAAAATGTGAGAAGTTTTCACACATTTGGCACATACACCATTTCTCAATTTTCATTTAGAAATGAGACTGGAGAGGAAAAAGAAGTTTTACACATCTTTACACAGATTTCCTTGAAAATTAATGCATTCAAGGATAAATAGAAATGAAAATGAAAGACATGACTGGATCTAGATCTCCTGTCTTCTCCTTTTTGGGTAGATTCTCTAACCACCACTAAGCACATAAATATTCTCTTAGGACTCAATCATATAATACAATCAAACTTGGTAAATGATATTTCGTGGAATTCCACAATAACGTAAATTTATTGTTGAAACCACAATAAAATTGACAAACTTGTACAATTCCACAGTATAAAGGAGACACGACCGGTTTCGGCGTACAATATAATAACAATAAATTTACATTCAATCATATAAATTAAGATAAGATTAGATTACCTGAACTAGCTCTTCCTTTGTTAGATCCCACTTTTTAATGGCCATATCTCTAGAACCAGAAAATAACATATCTCCATGTAATGCTAGAGCCTGGATGCCATCATAGTGAGGTGGTTCAAGGTTAACTTTAGGGTTAAAGTTGTTCACATTTCCCCGGTTATTAACTTCAAATACCTATTAAATGAAACAGATAATAAAGAGAGGTTATGCTAATAGTAACAAACAAGTAAAAGCTACATGGTAAACAACCAAAAGAAAAGATATGCAAATATATTTTATTATAATACTGCATAATTAAGAGATAATTGGTTTATTTGTTACATCTACAAGTTCTAATCATATGTAGACTGTCTCAAATTCAACAACTAAAATACACTCTTGATTTATAATGATAGATCTAATGTTTATTTCAATAGATGATAGATATAAATGATAAAAAATGACATATTACTGGAAAAGTGCAACATGTTTAGAGCTTAAATTCCATATTTTTAGAAACCATCCCATTTTCCTCCTATTTCAAATTCAAACATTTCTTAATAAAGTAAATATATACCTTAACATAATGATCTTTGGATCCGGTGACAACAATGTCTTCTTCGTCTGAAATTTTGCCCACAGCAAGGCACATAATGGCAGCTTGGTGTCCACCAGTTAGTTTGGCTGTAGCAGCAAATCTGGAGTAGAATTGTTGGGTGAGTATTTTGTCAAGTAACTTAAAGTACAGTAAACACTCAATTATCCAAGCTAATCAATGCATGATGGGGTACAGATAATCGAAAAACAGATAACTGAAAAATCTGGAAAATCAAGGTCATATTATTACATCATATATATAAAAAGCAAATGTCTGTCCGTCCCCCTATCTATCTCAGAAACGGCTTGACCAAGAGATCTGAAACAAACCATATTTCTACGATGCTGAAATCCCCAGGAAAAACCATTCTCATCTCTGTTAAGGCCTGGGTTCGAACCCAGGAACCCATAATACGTTTCCATAAGAGATGAACGTAAAGTACGTTTTCATGACTTGCAGAGGTTGCTTTTCTTTTACAAAATTAAATTACAAACAATGGACCTACAAAATTGATTCAAGTATCATAAGAAAGGAAAATGATCTCATAAATCTTATTTGAGTCGCGAAACATTCATATAAATTCGAAATTTCTAGACCTTTGATTAAATACACAGAAAATTTGTAAATTTTTTCGAAAATAAACAACCCATCCCTTTGATAACCAAGGCAATTGTTGAATGTTGATTTCATGAGTTATCCAATATAAATACATGGGGATAATCAGTATATTTTCCATAAGAAATATACATAAAGTAGGCTTTCATGACTTGAAAACAGTAGAATAAATATTATAAATAATGGTAAGAAATATATTGTGTTATTATGATCTTACGACAGACTGTTTCCAGCTTAGGAGGACCAGATAAATATGATAATAGATTTTTAAACTAAAACTAAATTAAGTTCCATCATGCTTGACAAGGGCGTTTACTAGTTTTCATACAATATTTAGTTTAAAAAGCAGGATATTGTGGACATACATTTTCAATGGTATTTATTATGATAGATTAAGAATACAGTACCAAAAACCATGCTGTGTTTTATTTGGGGACTTGCTGACCACAGTTTGGTTCTTATTCTAGTTGCTTTTGCACTCCCTCCACATATTTGAAACAAAAATAAACCAGTGACAATTTTTAAGATAAAAATAAATAACAACATGGAGAGCAATTAGAACGTTAGGAAGTTGCAAACATTTTATCAATGTATTTTTTACTATATGCAACAAAATAAATCAATATACACACATACTTGATTGCATAAATAATAAAACATTTGCATTATGTTTATTTAATGTAAATGTTTAATTTAAATGTAAGTTATTATCAGTCTAACAAGAAACATTATTTTATGAAGAGCCTCAAAAATAGGCATTTTCCCCCTTGTAATCCCATAAAGTTTCAATGCAGGGCTTAATTATTTTTAGGGAAAAACAAGTGTGAAAAATAGTGACATGACTGGGACTTGAACCCAGGTATCCCACTAACCAGGCAGGTATTCTAACCACTGAACTATCATGCCATGTCTCTTAATTAAGCATTCCCTTAACAGTGTGGAAGAGACGTGGCATAATAGTTCAGTGGTTAGAATACCTGCCCGGAAAGTGGGAGACCTGGGTTCGAGTTCCAGTCATTTCGCTATTTTTCACACTTGTTATTCCTTGGGATTCAGCCGCACGACTTTTTTGTGCAAAGTATTACACCTTTCCTTACTATTAACACCTATTACGCTTTTCCTAACTATTTTCAATAATACAGCTCTTCATCATTACATTATTACATCAAGAGCTATTTCAGAGACTAAAAGCACTCTCAATTAATTAAGAATTAATTGTAACCCAATATTATATTCTTTGACCATTTTAGACGGACTCTCCTTTTCCATTTGTTGTAATTGATTTTAGTATTCTGGCAATGGAAAGCACAGTTTCTTTCGTTTTTCTGAAATTTTTTTATGGGTGGAATTACAGTTTTACAATAACACAGCACTAGAGACAAGTGTATTGCAGAACGTATCGTTAGAGGAGTCAGGCAGCCTTATATTTGTTGAAAGTGGAAAGCACCCACTGTCCAGTAAAGTAGTCTAATCATCATGACGAATGATATAGCAAGGAAAAACAACTATCTGGCAAAAAGTAAAAATTGATAAAGGGTTGCAATTACCGAGTGGTATGTCATTTCATTCTGCTAAAAATAATGCAACGTTAATGGTTACTCATTTATTTCTATAGATACATTATTACCTAGTTACTTTTACTTTCTGTATGATAAAACAGAAATAATTTATATTGTGTACTTATATATTTGCTTGCCTTAGAGAAGGTAGAATTTTTGGAATGAATAGACATGGGAAGAAACCGGTAAAGTATGGGCAATACTGAAATCATTAGATTAAAACATTCACTATCATTTGCAACTTTTAATAAGAATTTATCAAGAAAAAAACTGTAGTGGAATTTAAAAACATTTTTTACATCAAACTTTCAAAGCATTTAATTATCTTTAGGAAATAGAGAATCACAAATAATCAGAACAGGGATAATCAACAGTTTACTGTAATGGAAACATCCTACCAAAATGAAAAAGGGAAAGTTTTCATATAAGGTAACAAGATTGATTTATGAGTATAATCAAACTTACTTCCTTAAGTCCCAAACACGAACTTTGTCTCCACCAGCTGTATATAAAGTTGTCCCATTTGGATTTAGGGCAACATCATTTAATTGGACTTCTCCAGCAGGCAAGATATGTGTTCTGGATGGAGTATTTGGAGTTATAGGCCCATTTTGACCTATTCCTGAGGACCTTAAAAAAAACAATTTATGTCTTTCAGAAATCACTCAAAAGCAAATTAACTCATAAAGAGTAAGACCTAAAAGAACTCAAATGGAATAGAATAGATGCAATTCCTTAGAAATAAATTAAAGCTATAGACAGATATACCGAAACAACTTTAAATTTACATTTCAAAGATTAATCCTGGGCAATAATTAGGATTGATCTTTCAGAGGACAAAATAAATTTTCAGGAAGAATGAAATTAATAACTTCAAACATGAAACATTAACTAACATGAAATTAATACTACATATTAATTATTAAGTGAATAAAACTTACAGGAGAGTCTTTATACATCTTGATTGAGAATTCAATCTAAGATCCCACACTTTAACATAAGCTGACGATACTGAGAAGACTAGACGACTTGATTCATTGTATCTCACAACTACAACATTATTATGATGACCAGACAATGACTCAATTTCTTGACCTCTGGATAAATCCCACACTTTTACTGTTCGATCTGCAAGGGAAGTATATTATATTATATAGACAACACTAATTTTGAAATATTGTGGGAAAGGATGCAAACTGTACATGATAATTGTTTGAGTGGTCTAAGAGAGAAATACAGAGATAGCTTGTTATATGTGATATATGATATTCTGAAGTGAAGGAATGCAAGTTGTCAGATGGCTAGAAAACAAGGCACCAAAAATGTATTCATAGGCTGAAAATAAGACGTTGGAATAACATGTAGAATAAAAGAGGCCAGCTTCTTTGTCCCATATAGTATATAGAATGCTATGCATATGTATGTAAGATTCAGATATGCCCCAAAAGATGGTAAGTAAGCTCCCGTAACTTCTCTTTATTTGAGAGATGGCAGAAGCATATGGATTTTTCAACATATACTTATCCTTTTTCAAAAATCAAATTAAACTTAAATAATTCTCATAAAATCTCAAGAAGAGTTTTATTTTCTTGAAAACTTTCAAGCCAAAAATTATATTTTTTTAAGAATATTGACTATTTAGTAAGAATCTCAATACCTTTTGAGCCAGTGAACAGCATGTCATCAGTTGCACAGACGGATAAGACAGGTCTAGAATGACCTTCTGCAATGTGTGTGCACATCAAGGGAGCTTTTGGAGCAGCCTGAAAATAAAATGTAAGCAATCCATGTATAAACTTATATTTTATGTGTAGAGTGACCGTACATCCCAATTTTGAAGGATACTTCTTTGCTTCCAATTTCTAGATTCCTTCATTTTCCATATTCTTCCTCAAATTTAAATGCATACATTTTTGGCTTCATAACACTTGATGTTATCAAGGGTTCAAAAGGTGTAAATTTGTGTTTTTGTACAAACGTTATGTATCATTGGAAACCCCCACTGACAAAAGTAAATTATANCTCCACCATTAGCTACCAAAAGCCATGGGGAGGGGATGAAGAATGTAAGGCAAGGTGAGGCATGACTTAGTTTTCTTTTGCTTTCCTCAATCAACATAAATTCCACATACGCAAAAGACAGATTAGGAAAAGACATTTTTTCATTTCTATTAAATCCTTTATCAAGATGAAAAATACATAGTTGTAAGGTAAAAACTTAAAAATATATTTTTCTGCAAGAGAGTTTATCTCAGAAATAAACTAACCCATTGGCACTCTAGTTATATTGAAAAATGTCACTTTCATTGTCACTTTTTTACCTCATATTTTGTTTATAGAATCAATTTTGAAATTGAAAAATAAAAGAAATTATTAAATCTGTAAGTTCTAGCAGATGAAATGCATATTTGATTCGGGCAAATCATTTTTGGTACCTGCCCTTATCAGATACAGGTTACGGATATAGTATTAAAATGTCTTATTAATTCAATTATAAAATCTTTTTAAATCTAATAACTATGACAATTGTTATCCAAGGCATGATTTTCTACAACTATACTGCATGTCAAATATTCAGGTAAAACTCATTTAAATTTCATTAAAATATGGAACATATAATTTATTCTATTATACTTGCAACAAAAATATTATCATTAATTAAATGAATAGTGTCTTATGTAGTTTTTAGTTGTCAACCTTCCCCAGAAGGCATTGTACACTGAAGCCTGCATAGTTATCCGAGACATATTTTGATTGTAGTCATTAGTCGTTAACCAAATATATCATTAACTAAGGCCATCATTAACCAAGGTACCACTGTGGTATTATTTTCATATTTTTTGAATTTCCAATTCAGTTATAATAATAAACTTAAAATGTCTATGTAAATGTTACTCAGACGAACCAATTTTTTATGCACTTTAACATCCTTTATTATTAATAGCATGTTCCTTCATTGCCTTAAGTTTTCACCGAAATAATTTGGTCACTTAACTCAGAACAGGTTCTTAAGACATGCTTTTAAAGAGATAATTCTGCAAATATTGTAAAAAAATATGCAAAGTAGATAAGCGATGATAAACGCATGGTTCACATGCTTGAATTTAGATGAAGAAATGATCTATCTATTTCCAATATGCTAAGTGTTCATTCTAAAACAATAAGACAAAGTCAAGCCATAATTTGCCCCTTAATTGTCTTAACAGGAATGATATCAATGATATAGTAAATTGTTTAATTACTTATAGTACAGAAGGCTTTCTGAGTAGCACACTTTAGTGAAACCAAAAGTAAATTACAAAGCAAAACAATAAGAGATAAGCCTACTTTTCCTTTGGCTTGTTTTAAGTACTTTTGTGAAAAATGAATGGCTATCAAATTATGGATAATGACAAAGACTTATACTCACCCTTCCTTGATAGAGGGTTATAACACCTTGACCAGGAAGATGCTCATTTCCAACTGTGGTGCCAGAGGTGAGTCTTGAGAAAACGTTTTCTTCCCGACTTATTTGGCGTCGGTACCCAGGAGGTGAATTAGGAGGAGTAGCATCTAAACCTTGTTCCCTGTGATTCCTCATGTGTAATACCATTGCCGGCCAATAGGAAAAATTATAGGAAATGGTGGAGGTATTGATAAGAGAGGTTAAAAAAAGATGAACACAAGTTCAAGAGAGCAAAACATCACATGGGTCATTAAGAAACACAATTAATGGTTTTAAAACCAAATTAAATGAAAAAAAGTGAGATTAATAAATTAAATAAAATTGTAAATAATGTAATCAATAATTAAGAAACAGGATCCAAACAAAGCAGGAAATTCCGGCATTTTAAGGTTATATGTCATGGTGCATGAAAAAGACAAATATCAAGTTAGAATGTTAATAAATTACTGGTAATTTTCATGCATATCTAAATATAATTATCAAAATCTTGTGGATTGAAATTAGTAAAGAAAATTTCTAACATACAGTCTTTGGATTATTAAGGTACAAAAATCCAAAATTAAAAATGTTAAATTTTGATATTTTATTGGTTTTTAATATAACTTATGTAATTACTTTACCATTTTATCTAATGAATAAATTACTGCTTTAACCAAAAATAAAATGAAAGAACTTTCTACATTCCTAGATAAATTTTTCCTAATAACTGAAAAAAAGGTTATACATCCTCAGTAGGTATTCATCGAAATGGTGTTTCACTATTTTATCCTTTACATCACTCCCTGTCAGTAATTCAAGAAAATTAACTCCTACATCATCCTTACCAGGACTGACAATGAGAAAATTCAATTTTTTTTAATGGCACTGAAATACTTTTTCCCATTCTTTCTGAAGCTAAGTAGGTTCTAGCAACAACATGGATACTGATACTTGAGAACTTTTGAAAACTGGCACAACTAAACAAATAGTAGCATATAAAGACTACTTCTGGCCTACACAAACCCCACTTACATAGAGCCTGGCCTCCCACCCAGGTTGGCATATCCTGAACCTGTAGAGGAAGCAGTAGCAGAAGCTGTCGCAGAGGCTCCTAGGTTGCGACGTGCCATGCGAGGTGAGGTAGTGGAAGAAATATGTGCTTGAGCTGGAGGCTGGTCATAGGTTCGACGACCAAGGAAAGGAGAAGGCCTAGGCTGGCCAACACTGCTACTTTGTCCATCAGCCACCCCAATTCCACCAACCCTGTTCCCAAGAGTTCTGCGGGTATGGGAGGATAGGTATGATTCTCCAGCAAATAACCCACATATTCTTCCTCAAGCTATACACTAGATTAATTAAGCTATTTATATGCTATTAGTACCTTTTCCATAACTCTGTTTCACTACAAGCATGAAATAAGCACAATACACCCAGAGCTAGTATAAAATTAGAAGACAGGAAAAGATGTTAAATTAATCAATTGTAAGGTTTTACATAAGCTAACCACTGCACCATCAAGCATTGGAGGCTGTAAAATACTCCTAGTCTAAGATCAGAGGTTCATAATTATTAACGTTTGCAATGTTATGATTATTAATCAGTTGAATATATACCCGAATCAGTGACTGATGTACTGAAATGGAAATCGTGTAATGGGAAATACAAACAAAAACACTGACATTTGCTATATAAACTTTAATTTTTTACAAAAATACAAATTCAGTAATTCCTTCTATTTCTTTCCTGAATTAAAAATTTATATACAGAAAGCAACAGCAAAGGCATAATCATTGAAAAATTCAGATGAGACTTACTGCTATCTTACTGTTCAGACTTGAGAACATTCCAACTTCATAAACGTATACAAATTTCAATAGAGAGAGGAGTAATATTAGCAAATACAATATGGTTGCACAATATTTCAAATGCTCATTACAGACAATGATAAACAAGCAATTAAAATAGACAAAAACAGCTGCTAAAATTTGACTAACACAATATTTTCTAGAGAAGGTGCTCACTAGAAAACATTTACTATATTTGGAACAAAGCGTGGTAATATTAAATGTGTTTGGTGAAGCAAAACCTAAGTGAAGAGACAATGTGCAAGGCAGAAATAAGCGGCATAAATGCAAATTTCTAGGTCCAGTATTTTCATTCTTTTGTAGTGTCGTGGCAGAATAATTAGTTTCCTTGCTTAGCTAACATCGAATAAGTGAAAGATGATAAACAGGAAATGAGTGAGCAAGATAAGTTGAAAGCAAAATTGGAAAATATCTAAGAACTTTGTATGTAAATTTAGAAAAAAAAATAATTAAAACTATCTGATAGTCCCAAAATAATTTGATTTTCATACTTTTATGAGCAGATGATTGAGCTGCATGATAGAAATTATCTTAGACATTAGCAATCTGATCTTTTTGATTCCAGATATATTTACACTGATAATTGCTGTTATGAGGAAGTTCTGAATGATTATATACCAAAATATAAATCCAAAGAAACTAAAGAACTTTTCATTTAATTAACTTGATCTTACAAGGCATTTGGGAAAGCTTACTAAAATTTGGTTTCACAAAACTTTCTGAAAACAACTATCATGTTAATCAAGTCAGCGAAAGTTTTTCTGTCATTAACTTTTGACTATTTTCAGAGTTTTCTAACCATTGTGGAATTCCTGAGTAAAATCATAACTGAAAAAATACTACTATAAAATGTCCGTATGTCATAAAAGTAAGTTGGAACCTCTCCACCATTAGCTACCAAAAGCCATGGGGAGGGGATGAAGAATGTAAGGCAAGGTGAGGCATGACTTAGTTTTCTTTTGCTTTCCTCAATCAACATAAATTCCACATACGCAAAAGACAGATTAGGAAAAGACATTTTTTCATTTCTATTAAATCCTTTATCAAGATGAAAAATACATAGTTGTAAGGTAAAAACTTAAAAATATATTTTTCTGCAAGAGAGTTTATCTCAGAAATAAACTAACCCATTGGCACTCTAGTTATATTGAAAAATGTCACTTTTTTACCTCATATTTTGTTTATAGAATCAATTTTGAAATTGAAAAATAAAGAAATTATTAAATCTGTAAGTTCTAGCAGATGAAATGCATATTTGATTCGGGCAAATCATTTTTGGTACCTGCCCTTATCAGATACAGGTTACGGATATAGTATTAAAATGTCTTATTAATTCAATTATAAAATCTTTTTAAATCTAATAACTATGACAAGTGATTAAAAATTACATTGAACATTGATAAAAATAAACATGA
>KZ308222.1:4265800-4411807 GCA_000376725.2 Ladona fulva | reverse complement strand
TCAAATAATGAAATTAAAAAATTGGCAATTTGTGGACAAAATTTTCAAAATAACTAAAATGCTTAAAGAAACTGTTAATGGGTTAACGCTAACTTCATTGATTTGTTCACCTCTAAAACAATTTCGGCATTAAACATTTATTAAATACAACAAAAATACTTAAATCATGACTCAGCAACAGAGATAAAATATAAATATTTGATAAAAAAGAAACAAACCAAGGAATTGTTACATTAAAATATTACTTTAAAAATCATAGTACAAATACAAGAATAAGATGGATTGAAAAAGAGCTTCTTTGATTCAAAAAAAGGATCATCGATGAGAAAATTTCAACATTACAATAATTTTAAAATTAGTGTTTTATGGCAGAAAAAACTGAATGCAAAGCCAAATCTACCATAATTCCAAAGCTGGAACATAATTTAATATAAAAAAATGCTTTTAAAAACTATGACTTTTAGGTTAACTCTTAGTTAAAGTAATATTTACAATACATAACTGACATGAAGCTATCTAACTTCAAGTGTGGATAGTAATTATTCACGTGTAGTTTCTTTATCAGAGCAACTCTTTAATATATTAGTTAACCAACCCCATGTAAAAGGATTGCCACTAAAATCTCTCAAAGCAATCTAAGCATAAAGTTCCCAGATTTCTAACTAAACACTGCTAGTTGAGTATCCTAAATTTCTTCTACATTTAAATGGTTCCAATCATGGAAAATTCCTGAGACACAAAAATTGGCTGCTGTAGAAATTCACACACCCTTCAAAATTTTACGTTTGGATTGGATAGCTCTCATTCTGAAAAGAAATTGCAACAGCTTGCATTATAAAAGATAATCAAAGAGGAAGAATTCATTCAGCTACATCACAAATTCAAGTAATAAGTAAATGTATCTGAATACAAAACATTGCGATTGGAGAGTGGTTCCTGGCACTGGGAAAAAAAGAGGACAATCTCTAAAAAAAAAGAACATCAGCTTACTTGAGAGACCCTGGAGCACTTGGAACGCGAGTGAGTGTGTTGCCTTTTTGAGAAGCATCATCTTCACTTATACTCTTTGTATCTCCACTCTCCGAGTCATCCCCTGACACATCCTTAGAATCACCTTTGTTCTGAAGTGGATAAAGCAACTCGTTTGGCATAGCAGTTCGACGGCGGGCTTTGGTCCCTATGCCCAGCTGCGGAGGAGGGGGAGGGCCCATCACAGTATAGGCAGCGGTTTGGGTGGAAGCAGCCCTAAATTCAGAGATATATGAATCTTGTTTTACAGCTGATACCATTTAGAGTTAAATGAAACTGAACAAATTAAAATAATCTCATATTCAATAACTGAAATAGTGATTAGTCAAATCAAGTAACAAATAAATATAAAACAAAGAAAGGGATACAGAAAAAATAATTTTACAAAATTAGATGTAGTAGGAATCACAAAATCAGGACAAAATTAAGCCAAAAGTGAACCAAACAGGCAAAAGTTTCCTTTATACTTCTAATAACAAAAATATTTCCTGTCCAATACTTTCTTCTCATTTACACACATCACTAACTAATTTACCCTAGGGTAACTTTGACAGAAAGCAAATCATTTTGGGACAAATGAGTGAGGAATAGAATCTATGAAATTGAAATTTAAAAATTATGTAAAAATGAATGCAATTAACATATAAAATTATTCATTCACTTTAAAGCTGCATGCAGTGAGAATATAAGTGGCATGTGGAAGGCTCTGCGGTAAGCTATGATTCTGTGCTTGGCAATGACCTCCAATACATTACTATTGGATGAAGTGTACTTTTCAAAAACCCCAGAACTGAAACAAGACATAACATTTTCATTTTAATTAAATTATCAGAGATTTTATTAAGCCATCTGAAAAGTGCTTCTTCTATTAAATGATCTTGGAGGTTTCATTACCACCAAAAATGAAAATTCAGCCTAAGTTTTCACCTACAAAGAAGGAGTATAAACTTATGAAACTTTTTGGTGATATAAACTTCATTGACAAAGGTTAACTACCAACAAATTTTATAAAATAGTTTCCATACTGATATTATGATGAATCTTTACTTTTTCATCATGTATCTGGAACCACACAATTTACAACCTTAAACATCACATCAGTCTGTTTTACAGAATAATATAAGACTGCTTTCTTATTGGAATACTGATTTATCAGATGTATGAGGATTTTATACCACACTTTACGTAGGATATCACCACTCATACAAGGTTTCATTCCAATAATAATAGTCAACTGTTTGGCTAATAAACTGACCTTATTAATTTAACCTAATTATCAAACTATTTAACTAAAGAAACACCTTCAAACAAAAAAAGATAAACTGTTTTTACTAGTTAATAGCAGATCACTGAAAATTAAAAGCTGGATTTATAGATTAATACTTATATCACACTCAATTATCTATTTACACATTCTATTGTTTCAACGCTAGAAGAATAAATAAAAAATTCACCTTACTTGCATTAAAATATGTTATGGGAAAAATCATGTTTGCATCAAACTCCATATTACTTGTTAAATCACAAAAGGAGAAACTAGCTTTTATTTTTATATGCTGCTTGGATTTCAGACTAATTAAAGTTAATTTTCACAAACTTTGATTCATTACTTCATAAACACTAATCTAATTACAGTCCACATGCTTGCCAATCACTTTTCTCACCTTTGAGTATATCATCCAGTCATACAAATTATAATAAAAATTTTGAGAGTATCACTCCCAGATAAAGTGGTTACATATATGCAACCTTACAAGATCCTGCTAAAATCAAAACATAAAAAATTAGAATTCCAACAGCAATAGAATATTGAAATTATTCAGTAAAATGATTAAATGAGTCGACAGAAGGCTGAAAATTCAGAAAAATTGAGCTAATTATAATTAGTAGTTAACTTACTGTTAACTACCATAAAAAATAAACATATGACACTGAAATCAAGGCAGGGATGCCCAACCATAGATGCAGACAATGAAGAACTCCTCAGTAAAATACCACTGAAAAGCATTTTATTAAGATTTAGAGAAACAACAACTAATTCAATGACAATGAATTGAATTCTTTGAGGAAAAAAAAGATAGCACTTAACTCTGTAAGGGCACTCTTAAAATAATCTACATTAATTACTTTAACTTACCTATCAGGTGATGGTGAGCGAGATGAGGCATTCGAGGAGTTTGAAGTTGGAGAAACACCTTCTTTATCATCCAGTCCCCCACCATCCAAACCCTCCAAACGAGAGAATATGTCCAGCTGCTCTTGAGTAAGCACATGTTGCAATAACTGATTCTGAACAGAGGAAGTTTTCTTCTCCTGAAAATTTAAAAGGTGATGGAATGATAAGTCTCTCTCTCTATCCACAAGGAAGGCTCTACTAATATGAGGTGTCTGACAGTTAATGTATTTGTGTAATGTGTGTTTAAGATACTAAGCATTTCTCTTGAGATAAAGACATATTTTGGTTCACAATTGTAAATTAACATAAATATCTTTATTTACACTTATAAAACAAAATAAAAGGCAGAAAAAATAATTAGTCTACAAGAGAATTCTGAAATATACCAGGCATTCCAGACCTTTTGCTTAGTTTGTACTACAAATTACAATTCTATACTAAAGAATTGGTGACCAAGAATAATAAAGAAGAAATTTTGTATGAAATACTGAGCAAAATTTATTTGAGTGCTTAATTTATAATGGTCTTGTACTGAATGATAAGTATTTAGAATAAGCAGAATATGTACTAACACTATATGGGGACCTTGTTATTGATAAATTATAGATATACCTACCTCTTCTATGTGATTTAAGCTTTCTGTTTTAAGCATTCAATTTAAAATTTGTAAATCAGGTATTCAAAGAAAGACATTTTAAGATACTATTTACTTCACAGTAAGCCCTGTTAAGAAACCTTAGTCTTTGAAATAACTAACTGACATGGAGATACATTTTAGGCAAAATGATAAAATATCTTAGCTTTTGTTTTATAGCAAAATAAATAAGGTCTGTTTTGTGACAATAAAAGCCTGGAAAAAATTATGTTGAGTGTTAAACATATCAGGCCTCTGGTAGAGTGAATAACTCCTATATTTAATGGAATTGTGGTGGTATATTTCAACGCTTACTTACAACAAATACATCAAGGAACTTTCAATTGAGAATTCACTCCAGAATCGATGAAAGAATGGAGAAAATAGGTATAAAATAACAACTTTCTTCTAATCCCTAGTGCAATTCAATTTGTATTTATATAAATTTTACAGTTTAACCCTTTCGCTATGGCAGTATTCTCATAGAATCATATCAGTATTCCGAGGCTTTTGCAGAAAAAATATCTCTGAGACACGAAGCCCTCCTGAACCTCTGCGGATGCTAGTTACCCTTTTGGGTCCTTCACAGTGGGGCTCTGGGGAGGTTTATGGCCCCTAAAGCAGCATAGGGGTTAGCAAAACTAAATATTGTTGCAGTTATTTTGCTAAGGAATCATTTGTTGCACACATTGCCAATATGTCTTTCGTGATGAAAATCTCATGCTTCGCTGATGACATACAACTTTTAATCGGAACTCTACTATTGATATTAACATATTTAGCAATCTACCATAATGATATTGAAATATCTACTATTTTCTCTAAATATGTTATTATTAACACTATAATTTCGTTTAAAAGCTGTAAACTACAAGTAAAATATGAGATTCTCCACTCCAAGGATATATTGACTGAAAGAGCAACAAATCATTCTTGAGCAAAACAACTGCAATAGCATTTATTTAACCGTGGCCCTGTGAAATGGGCTGCCCATTAGCCCTAAGACCAATGCAGTTGCCTGGAGAAGGGTAAGGAAACCCGCAATTAAAGCCAGAAAGGGGTCAAAAAATATGCCTGGAAGCTATACTTCTCCTTGAAGAATAAGCTTGTACCTGTGTCGTCTATACATGACATTTGTTCGCTTGCAGAGGAAAGTCTCCGTCATCTATAGACGACATTCGTTCACTTGCAGAAGAAAGTCTCCATCATCTATAGACGACATTCGTTTTCTTGCAGAGGAAATCTCTGTTGTCTATAGATGACTTTCATTCACTTGCAGAGGAAATCTCCGTCATCTATAGACGACATTCGTTTGCTTGCAGAGGAAATCTCTGTTGTCTATAGACGACATTTGTTCACTTGCAGAGGAAATCTCCGTCATTTATAGACAACATTCGTTCGCTTGCAGAGGAAATCTACGTCGTCTATAGGCAACAACAGTAGCAAAGGGGTTAAGAAATTTAATGACATGGTCAGAATTTTACATAAAATATTTTTTGGATATAAAGCAGAAAGGTAATTCTGAAACCAAATTTCATTATTTTAATTAATGCTATACCTGATTCAGTTGCGCTTCCATCTCTTTGATGTTAGCTTCCTTCTGAGAAACATTGCAAGTCTGATTGACAGTCATGTTGAAGAGTTTTTCAATCAAATATCTAGCTTCATCTAGATCTTGCAGTGATGTCAAAAATGCAGTGATGTCTGCGGGTGCAGATTCCTCCTAAGGGTAATAATTGAATTAAAATCCTTGCAATTCAAAGAATGTTGAGAGAAAATAAATTTCTAATGATGAATGATTAAGGTGATATTACACTTATTAACAGCAAAGAGATAATAATTACATACCTTTGCTTCTTCCACTTGCATTATGTTAGTTTGGCACTCCGCTATGCTTTCTTGAACATAGTCAATATTGGCTCGAAGTGCTTCCACATTCTCATCCATGTCTGCTATTACACTTTTGCTAGTATTAGGATCCATTATCAACTGATTGCGTTTACGCAATGCATGCTCCAAAGAGTGACTCAGATGATCTCGGCGTTGCAGCAACCTATGAATTAAGTTGAAAAATGGTACACCCTCCTACAAAGTTGCATAAGACCACATTGATTATTAGTGAAAATTACCTCTCCATGTCCATCTCCATAGTGGCCACAGCTTGTTTTCCCATGGCTATCTGACTAATACTCTTCTCCATTGCCTGCCACTTTTGTTTTGCTGCCTTGGGAGAGAATGTTTTAACTGCTGCTGCTGAAAAGAGAAAAAAATATAGATTTGCATAGCTCAATAATAGAAAGATATTTCAATGAAGCACTAAAAATTACAATAAAGCAATTTAGAAGCTAATAAATTCATGAAGTATCCTACATTTTTCATGACAATAACAGTCCAATTTGTTATACTGGTAATCATGCACCTAAATCTGATGTGCACTGCGTATATGTACAGTAACAATATCCCTAATTTTTCCCCTAAGCTTCAAAGGGATGGTCTAGCTATTTGAAAATTGGCTGAATACTTTCAAAGAAATTACATAAAAAAGTTGCTCTCAAAGCTTTCAAAGTTCACAGAGAAAATCTAATTCCAATAAACTGGGAAAAAATCCTTATGGATGAAAATATTTTCAAAATGGAAAAGCTGTAGAACCTCTCAGACAAGTAAGCACTTTCAGATGAAACAGCAACTAATTCACATGAGAAAAACTCTTCTGAAGACTATAAGAAAAAGTACTCAAAAATTCCTGTATAAAACTTTAATCTTGCTTATTTTGAATGACTTTTCAGATTGATAATTGACAGAAATCTTCATGAGAAGCTGTTTTAGCTGATGCTAATGTGATTGCATTGGGCTGAAGGTGCAAATATTGTAATAGTATTATCATAGACAAGGTGTTCATGCTGAGACAAGTGAGGTTTATAGATGGTGAATCAGTAATACCTGGAAGCACCAAGAATGATAAATGTTTTTCGAGGACACCAAGAATATCCATAACTTTCCAGTCACCTCTGCCAAGCTCACTTGATAAAGCACCATCTAGCAAGGCCTCAGAAACTTTTCTTCTCACACCTATTAGGCCAATTACAATTATCCAAATCTGGTAAAATCAAGCAGTAATGGTGTACCATAACTTTGAGTAAATTTCATGGTATACTGAATTTCTTCAATTAAATAGTCTGCATAGTGAAAATTTATGTACATCTTTATTTTAGTCTACCATATAAGTTTTGTCTAACTGGTAACTTCAAGTTAATAATGACAAGTACTGCATAAACTTTGACTTCTAAAATAGCCTATTTATAAATTAATGTCAAACATACATAAACAATTTAAAAATGGCTTATGAGAGATCTATTGAATTAATACTCTTTATCTACAGCCTTAACTTTCCAGTTCTTTCTGCTAATCTCAGTTGACTACAACAAACAGTTGTTAATATATATTAGAGCGATCCGTAAGGCTGCTAATTAATGCATTGTTTTATCTTCCCAATTCTAATGGTCTAAAAAGAAAGTAGCTCAATTAATGTCAGAGGTTAATATATATGGCAATTGATGACAAAAATACCTTCATTTAACAATGTTGATCACTGCTAACTTAAACATATAAATCTTGTATATGCCAACCAGTACTGACTACTGATAGAGATTTTCATATGATGATAGGATGACTTTCGATTCATCACTTTCTTTTGGCACATAGAGACAATCATTCTGAATAATCATGGAATCTAAATGGGAAATTTATACGTAGCTGGAATAAGATGAATGGCTGATCCTGAAGTATCGATAAGTATCAATAATGCTACTAGTATGTTTAACATTTAAACTTAGAAATGTTGATTTATGGTGTTCAAATACAAGTTTAAAGTATTAAATATTAATGTTATCAAATAGAATAAGTTATTAATGATTAAAAGAAATTTTTCAATGTCAATGATACATTTGATGTTTCTTCAACCTCTTAGATATAACTAAATTTTGGGCATATAGATTTCAAGATAATATGATATCAAAATTATTAGATAGCTTCATAAAAAAAGGATGCCAGCCAAAGTAAACAGAAGTACCAGAAGGCCACAAGATGTTATTTCGGCAATGGCACATTTAATATTATTAGGATAATTTTTTCATGATCAAATGTAAACAAAGAAACTTCCTTTTCTGTTGATCGTGTTTTAGAAAATTATTGGTAAGCTAACTGAAAAACCATTCAACCATCCAAGATTTTGATAGTTAACTTTTTAGGTTAAAAAGAAGCTAGTTAAGCTAAAATTTTATAGTTTACTTCCTTAGTTTCTGCTTTAAGTCTGTATACCATGTTTAGCAAAAAATAATGAAACTAAAGATTGTGAACTACAGCAATACAACTTTTATACAGGTTCACAAAGTATTAAATTTGAGTACATAAAGACTGAATGCTAGGAACCATTATGAAATTAAAATGGATTTAAATATTTCATCCAATCATTATCAAAGGAAAGCTTTAAAAAAATCATATTAAGCGATAACTTAAAACAAAGATAATGGCATGAAAGATCTTCCAGCTAAATAAGCTTGAATTATTTTATGTAACTGAAATGTTAGTCTGAGATTCCATTTAACAACTGTTTCTTGAATAACTAACCATTCTTTCTCCTGAGATGTCCAGCAGCACGGGTACTAAGCATTCCTGTGGTTCCTCTAGCAGCTTTTTGTTTCCTCAATGCAGATACCTCTTCATTTCTTCGCCGAAGCACTGCTTCTTTAGCTCGCTTGTCAGCCTCCAATGACCTTATCTTATTTTCATGCTTTCTAGATTCCTTACGAAGCTGAGCTATTTCTTTAGCTCGTCGCAGGTCTGATTCCTTATGACGTGAAAGCTCCTCTTTCATTTTGTTCACCAATTTTACCTGTGAATGACAACAAAATAAACCCATGTAATAAGTGCACAAAGGACAATTGATTTTAAGTTCTTCAGAGAACAAGAGTGACCTTAGAAAAATGCTAAGATAAAATTGAAAAATATATATATCGATGTCTGTATAATAGGAGTGATACAGTATACAATACAGGTGATTCTCAACTTACAACCAATCACACTAACGACAGATAAAATTTCGTCTTTTGTAAGTATGTCTGACAAAATCTCAGGAACCAAAAGCCTGGGAAAATTTTCAAACTTTTGTTGTTAAATGAATGTTGCTTATGTAATTCTATCAATTTTTCATAACATCTACAAAAAGGACAGATAAAATATGTACATAAATTATATTTTAATAAGCATGGTGGGGTAAAGTGTGGATAGCATCGATAGCAAAGGGGGTAGCACACTTGCCTTTGGTGAAAGTGGTCCCAGGTTCAATACTCTGAGGGAGCCCATATTTATGAAATGACTTTAACTGCCAAAGCACTTTTAACAATTCTACCACCACTATAGTTTAATAATTAATTGAATTTAATTTTTTATAGTCTTACTTGACTCATGTCCAAATAGACTTTAGACTTATGTTAAAGGGTTATGTTCTCAGTAAGTCAGTAAGGAGTTTTAGCAGGCGCTTAGCGATTGATCAATATATTCTGAAAACCTCAATGCGCTAAACATAACAGTTTCCTGGTCTGACTTTTATGCACATATATTTTTGGTATTTTCATATCACCCATAAGAAATGAGTCTATGGTGTATGATATGCTAAAACTTTCCCATGACCAGTCACAGAATGAGAACCCCTTGCATTTCCATGCAAGATATTTATAAAATATTAAAATTAGATCATTAGAGGAAGAGGAGAGAAGTCATAATAATATTATGTCAATCAAAATTCTCTTATAATATGATAATATAATATTCTTATAAAAATGTTTACTTTGGAGAATCCTTTTAAAGAACTTGTTTGAAATCTCCCTATAAATGATGTAGAATAGGCAAACCTAGTAAAAGGAATCATCTGATTGATTATGAAGGGCAATTTTAAGTCCTGAATGAAAATCTTTAAATAAAGTTAAACATACTAAATGAATGTTGATTATGTGATTTCTTTTTTAATTAATTTCTTTATGTAATTTTGCCATATATAGAAAACCAACTCACACGGTCCTTGTAATACCAGCTTCTTCTAACCACCATTACAAACAGAAACTTGCAGCCTTTAATTCCCTCCTTTACAGACTCATTAAAATACCAATGTCACCCAACAACTACCAAAAGGAACTAAATACAATAAAAACAATTTCAATTAATAACAGTTACCCCTCTTCCTTGGTTAATGAAAAACTTGCCAGAAAATTGAGAAAAACTGCTATCCATTCTATTTTCACTCCTCCTACCGACTCAATCCCTCCGAAATGGCACAAGTTAAATTTTATCGGCTATCTATCATACAAAATCTGTAATATATTCCCTAAGAATGATTTCCGCCTAGCATACCACTGCAGCAAAACACTTAGGTCTTTACTATGTAACAGTAAAGATAAAATTGACCCCCTGTTTAAGCCTGGAATTTATAGAATCAATTGTAATGACAGAAATTAGTTATATAGGCCAGAGTTGTAGAAATATTTTTACCAATGAATTCCTGAATTCCTTTTCACCAAGAATCCTTCTACATTGTTTACCAGCCTTTTCCGTTCATTACCCCCTCCCCCTCTGCTTAATGATTATGAATAACAAATTAACTCCCTTACGTAGTAACTCTCCTTCCTCCCCCTCTGGTTGGTACTTAAGCTGTTGTACTGAAGCCTCAGTGCCTGATGATGGTGTAAATTTGCACCGAAACCATGTTTGCATATATAAATTCTGTGCAAAGTAAACCTTTTATTTCTTCTTCGATTTTTAAAATCTTTAAAATCATGTACTAACCTTAGCACGTTTCATTTCAGTTAAATCGGCTCGAAGCTGACGCATCTGAGTTTCATAATGAGTCTGATTCCTTAGCAAACGGGCATGTTCTTTCTTGGCAGCTTGAAGCCTCTGCAGTTCTTTCTTCATATCAGTCAGTCGCCTTTCATATTCTTCCTTCACCTTCCTTACCTTGTCTGCTCCAGCACTATTTGGTTGTGATTGGTGTACACCACCAGGACCTCCTATCAAATCAAACATTTTGATGAAATATATTCAGAAACAGAAACTAACCAGTAAATAAGATATTCTTATAAATAAATAATCTAATGATTGCTGCTATAGGATAATTTAAGAGTAATATATGACAAGAAGTGCAAAAGCACAAACATTTATTTGGAATAACTTTACTGTCTTCCTTGCAAATTGATTGCAAATCATTAACAGTTAATTACATATTTTCTTTGAGAATTTTAAAAATGTTAACACCACTTCCAGCATTAATAATATTAATCATACCTTTATTCAAATTCTTCATTCAAATTTTCGAATAAAACCTTTTAGAAATTCATACAAATGTTGTTGATTGTGATAAGTGAGGACTATTAATCAGAATACAAAACATTGGTAATCAGAAATATCACAATTTTTTAGGGTAATGGAACTAGCACTGGAATCATAGAATTTTTAATCTAATTTCCAATTCCAGAAACAATGCTTTTATATTGTCTATGTCTATAGCCTGCTAGCCACCTTTCGGCGTGTGGNGACATTTTGGGACAGTGGTACATAGAATGAACTCCCGCTTATCCATGCATGATTTTGTACAATTCACTGAAGTGAATATTTTCATATTCTAAAGAAAGCAGGACTTACTTAATAACTATGCTTGTAGCTGCAGAAATATGACTACAATGACATTACTGTTGCTAAAAAGATTTGAAGAAAACTCTTAATGAGTCAATAAAACAAATGAAAATAACTATGTACACAAATGGTAATAAATTGTTTATTTACATCCTTTACGAATGTTGTTGCTTCTAAAAAGGTCATGCCTTGTCGCTTGTGGTGATGCTTAGGAGTTGAAGTTCATGATTTACATCTCTCTACAAAGTAATTACGAACGTCATGAGAAATTGAAGATTAAGTTTGGATTATCCCTGTTTTCTGATTATTTGTTCATCCATTACCATTGCACTCATGTGGTTCCACCTGCATTGCGCAGTTCCATTTTTGTCACTATTGTAATAAATATCTACCCTTAATTATGGAACTCAGACTTTGAATCAGCAATTGTATCACATTGTTAAAACTTTTGGTATTGTTCCATCGCTAATAGTGTTCTGAAATTATATATGACTATGGATATGGTATCAATTACCTGAATGTGCCAATAGACACATATCCACTAAGATTTCATAGATTTAATTGACATTTCAAGGAAAGTGTTGACAAATTATGCAAATATTAGGAAAAATCTTTTCTTTCACATAAATCAGTACAAAATTACATACCCTGGGTATGATGACAGTTAAGGCTAGTACGCACTGAGATTCTTTGTTCGGACTCTTTGTCGCGCGAGCTGCGTCTGGGATTCATTTCTAGCATCCGGGACGCTCCGTAACAATGAATCTTGCATCTCGTGTGATACATTTTAGTATTTTTTGAATCCCATCCGAAGTGGGATTCTTTACACAATGTCGCGCAACATTGAGTCAGTGCGTACGTGAATCTCAAACGGAGTGAACTTCTCGACCATTTTCGCACTTTCCTGACTGTTTTTTTTTCGCTTTTCTGTTGATAACAGTGATAGTGTGGACTAGGGATGTTACGGAGGTGATTTTATCNCCTCCAATCTAAGAGTGTCAAGAAGATTGTGCCCATGCTTATTCCGATCCTTGAATAAACCACGCATCCACCAACGCGGTGGCTCTTTGTTAGCCTTTTTTTTACTCCGTAGAGTGATGTATGTACAGTGCTACTGCAATCCCTGAAAGCGCGACCTCGTTCGACATGGCTCAGATTCAAACTAGATGCGTACACGATTTCCGGAGCGACAATGTTGCGGGGCAAACAGTCTGTGACATGAATCCGAGCGTCTGCGACAAAAAGTCTGAACAAAGAATCCCAGTGCGCACTAGCCTTTATGATTAAGAAGAGTGCCCTAGAATTTTGAGAGAATTCATATTTTTTATATAAACAATGTATGCCTTCTTACCTGTGATTGATGCAAGTACTTTGTCTCTTTCTTCCTGCGTATCCTGGATTCGTTTCTGTAACTGAGTTAACTTATCCTCATAGTGAGCTCTCATGGACTGAAGGCGTCGCTGTGACAATTCAAGTTCTTCAATGAGCTTCTGTTTGATGTTTATTTCAGAGGTTAGCTCAGCCAGTTCCATTCCATACTGCGCACTAACTTCTTCAGATATTTCTCCATCTTCTGCTTTAAAATTAGAAGCATATTTCAATAAAGTTCAACTGTATTATCTATATTTTATAACTGAAAATTTTTTACTGAAGCCAAACATCTAACAAAATCAATGGCTGAATACAAAGCATCCTATCTTGTACAATAATCTACTAAAAATACTCTACAAGTACAAGTCTACAAAGCTAGCTAAATTACCTGTGCAAAAATCAACATTACATATAAGTATACGCATATAAATCCAAAGATGACAACTTTCCATCAACTTAATAGAGAGTGATCCTCTAAGTCTAAATGTATTTGAAAGATCATGAACTGAGATATAAAAGCATTTAAAGTTAACAATTTAATTTTGAAATATATTTCAAGAAAATCAAAATAAATTAGGTATTTTTTATTTTCCAAAGAATTACTATAAGCTGTAGATTCACAAAGATGAGAAAATAACATCAAGCTGAATGATATGTTGACTAAGAATGGTATCTTTTCAAATATTTTCATGGTAATCTGCATAACTCAATTACCAACCAACTCTACTATGGATTCAAATCACATTTTAAAAATAATAATGATTATTTCAACAATGATTGAAGGCCCCTTGACACTGATGTTTCATAATGAATTTTCCAGGGTCATGATAATAAAATGTATACTAACTTAATGTAATTTGAGATATGAGAAATTAGATGAAAAAAGATGAAAAATGTTAACTTTCATTAAAAAGATATCTTCAGTCAAACTCAAAACAATATTCATGGAATAGCAAGTATTCCTCATAGAAGCAGGTACAAAAATACATACAATTATATATGGTCTATTTATAAATAGTCTTACATAAAACTGTGAGAACAGCAACAAGTTTATTGAAGGTAATCATTAATTAGTGATCCAATCATGCAAATGCAGTGCAAGCGCAGCACTATCATTTCGAGCTCACAAACAAAAGCATTGTTGTACCCACTTTAGAGGGGCCATGCCTCCTTACCTTTATCAGACTCCGAATCGCTCTCACTTTCATCTCCCCCTCCTGGATTTGTAAGACAGGTAGAACAAGATAAACAATTTTCAGACTTATGACATTTGGGATCGTGGGACATGATATTCATTAGCATCATTTGCAACTGCAGCAACATATTTTTCTGCATTCAACTTTTCAGAAAGATTCAATTTAGCATATAGTTGATCATTCATAATAACAAAAGCCTTCTTTCTTCCTATGACTGCAAATGCTTCATGCGGAAAGCTTTGCCTCATCAAGAAATTTTCCTCATGCACAAAGATTCATATCCAAGGAAGTCATAAAACATGATGAAACACATGGAAAATCCAAATTGATAGATTTTTATTTTTCTGATCAGACAGCAAAATTAGGTTTTTGTTAAAAGCTAAAAATTTTATATCTAAAGGTATTAAAATTTAATTTTTAGACAACCACTCCATGATATCTCCTTATCAATTACAAAATCTAATATTTAGATTAATTTAGTGAAAGTGAAATGAAATGCAAGGCTCACTGTTCATGTATATTGTATCCCATTTGATCTATCTGATACTTGAAAGATATTAGATAAAAAAAAAATATTCCAAGATACATTAATAGGTACTTGAGGTCAATATTTGCAAACCTTTATGATCTCAAGTCCCACTTTCCATTTCATATAGAAAACCTAATCCCATCACTAAAACCCTACCATTTCAGCATTTACATTTTGTGGAAGAAGAGATCACTACAAAAATTATTTATGGACAAACTCTTAGCCTATAATTGAAATACTGACTGATCTACTAGAAACGGAAAAGATAATAGGGATAGCCATCAGAATGGATCTGTCCTGGGTCAGGTTTCAGCGTAACGTTTCCAAAATTTTCTATTTTGTGCATGCTTAGAGGGATAACATGAAAAGAAATACTACTAGTTGTATAATGTTTGATTTCAGGAAATTTTTTCATTTTCTCAATATTTTAAATTTTCTTTACAGAGTTAGAGCATTGTTAAATGAATAATAATCACTGAAAGCTTGATAGCTGCAACTAAACAGACCAAAGGCATTTAAAAACTAAGACAAATGTACATATTTACGACCAAATACTTTCTGTAAATTGGAAAACTCATAAAGGCCAGAGATGTAAATTTTGTGGGAATACTTGACCCCATAAGATTTTAAACATTGAGCCTTACATATCTCAAGGGAAAGAAGAATTTCTCACCTCTTTCCTCAGAGTCACTTTCTCCACTCTCTTCCTCTCCTTTATCTGCATCCTCTTCCTCATCCCCTTCTTCACTCCTTTCTTCTGCAGATCCCTTCTCTTCCCTTCCTTCCTCAGCCACCCCATTCCTACCACTACCATTGGCACCCCCTTCCTCAGTCATATTTTCAGCAAGGTTTTTAGCAACTTTCTTTGATTTGAACTGCTGCTTCAGCTGCTGCATATCCCGCTTCACATCCATTTTGGCTTTCTCTATCAGTTCACCAACACTGGGCATATCTCCAAAGGAAATATCATAACCACCTGCAATAAGATGTTTATCATGAATTCAGTTCTCTCTCTGTAGAAACATCATATGCAAAGAGCTCACTTCTAATAACCTTGTAATTGTAAATTGTTCAATAGTTTTTTAAATAGTAATTTTACTTCAACTGCTAAGATTATTTCACATTTAAGCCCCCACCAGAAATTGTAGAGCCGTTTTTATCTAACAACAGAAAGTAAGTCAAATGCGTTACCCACATCCAGCTATCCTGGGGTCCAATAACTGGGTGTGCATGCATCAGTTTTTTTACACATACCTTAGATTACACATATTTGACACTAAATTTATAGTCAGAAATATTTAGATTCTAGGAACTGATTAACTTACTTCCTATAATTTTGAACAAATGAAAATTAATTACGTTTAGAAATCATTCAAATTCATCAATTCAATAATCCATCATCAAAGTGGTGTATTTGAGAAGGGTCCATTTCAGCTTTGAGTTATCTATTTCAATCTATTTGATACAAATGGTCCTCCAAGAAATGGTCCTTTACATGTAATTGAACCTAATTAATGAAATATGCACAAGACCTTGTAAAGATGTGTACTTAGAGCAAATCAAATGAACAATTTTAGTATTTTTAAATTCCTTGCTATTGAGTCAAAGAGAGAACAAACTCGCACAAAAAACAATCAGAATTTGTAAAAAATTTAACTACTTTGTTACATAAATTTATTCCTCATCTGATTGTTAAAAAGAAAGTGAAGAAACTACTGACCAGACATTGCAACGTGAGAACTTGTTCCAAAAGGCCTCATGGCACTGGTTGGAGAACGTATATTTGCAGCATTTTTTCGAAGCTGTTGGCAAACAAATTCTGATTCCAGTAATTTGGCACGTAATTCCTCAATTTCCTTTACATAAGCTTGAATCATCTCAGAAACATCTGAGTCACCACCTGAAACAAAAATGTAACAACAATTAAAGCAGACAAATAATTAAAAACATCATGCCTTTAGAAATAATTCTCAGAACTTAGCTACATATATTCTCAGAACTTAGCTATAAACAATGAAGCAAAGATGATGAAAACATTAAAAATAATTTACCGCTATTGATCCAAGCACCAGCAGCTTTTTCTGCTAATATTTGTGTATTTCTGCTGCTGAGGGTATCAATGGTTTCCTGCATGGCCTTTATTCTCAGTCTTAGATTACTATTTTCATTTTGTAACATGTTGTTTTCATAAAACATATCGTTAACAGATTCAGTACCATCAGCTCCAACCACTCTTTTACCCTACGAGGAGGTAAAAAGATTACAGGATTAAATTTACACAAAAAATTGTCTTATGATAAAGTACCTTAATATAATATAAATTTCCTTTGACATTTTAAAATGACAACCTCTTGACAAATTTGGCATAATTAAAAACCCATCTCATCAGGGAAAAGGGTATTTCCAAGGGCAGAAATTCATTAACATAAAATGTAACCTCATCTGCATTCAGTGATAAAATACAGAATTAATTTATAGCTCTCTTAAAAGAGAAAACTTACAAAGATCACATCATTCATTTTTGTAAGAGTACTGGGAGAATAATTAGCTTACCTGTTTATATTCCATAAGCTCCAGCTGCAAGAGCTGAATTTCCTGCCGCAAAAGGCAAATGGTGCGTGAAGACTTGTCTTGATTGATTGTGACACGATTTTTGATATTACGAGCACGATTGGCATATTTAAGCGTATTTAGAGTCTCCATAAAATCTCGATCAGATGGAGACACGCATGCAATCATCACAGTTCTGCTATTACCTGAAAAGTAATTTAGTGATTTATTCAAAGTATTTATGGCACTCAGTAGCAAAAGATCAAAATGTTTGATACATCTATGACATGCAAGCAATAGAAAGAGCTCCAATTACCTCCGAGAGAATCCTGCAATAACCTAGTCAGCTTTGAATCTCGATAAGGAACATGCAAAGCCCTTTTTGATTTGTCTCCGAGAGCTGATATCACATTTCCAAGAGCAAGCTGTTAAAAACAAAAGATAACATTATTCATATGAAGTAATATTATGCATTTAAGTAATAAAGACATATGATATGTACTATATTATATGCATAGAGATACATTCATATAATTCAGAGATGTATTTAGAATATAGAAATATAGTTTGAGATGTGATTAAATACTGTTTACTGAGAAGGATTGCGGTGACATTTCAAAACACAGACCCATTAAAACCAACATCAAAGCATGGAATGTTCACTGATATATTATTATGCAGAGACTATATACTCAAATTGGCTCAAAATTAAATTATATCCAATATCTTCTAAGTACTTCCCGTTCAAAGCAAAGTCTACCATTGGAATATTTTATGAATTCCACCTCAGAATAAAGAGATAAGAATACCTTTATGAAAATTCTCAGTAAATGTAACAAAAGTCGAACATCAATCCCTATGAAGACATCTTGCAACCAGATAGCTGTCTCTGCACTTCTTATTATCAATAATGAAGTACAGTCAATTCCGCTTAATTGGGACACATTGGGACTAGGACGTTTTGGCCCAATTAAGTGGCTGCCCCAATAAAGCGAATTTCTATAAAAATAAACATTANAATTATATATGATGAAAAATCAAATGCAGTATTTAGTATGAGATGCCTCACGACTGTAGTCACATTATTTGAGCACATATATCAATTTAATTATATATGATGAAAAATCAAATGCAGTATTTAGTATGAGATGCCTCACGACTGTAGTCACATTATTTGAGCACATATATCAATTTAATTATATATGATGAAAAATCAAATGCAGTATTTAGTATGAGATGCCTCACGACTGTAGTCACATTATTTGAGCACATATATCAATTTAATTATATATGATGAAAAATCAAATGCAGTATTTAGTATGAGATGCCTCACGACTGTAGTCACATTATTTGAGCACATATATCAATTTAATTATATATGATGAAAAATCAAATGCAGTATTTAGTATGAGATGCCTCACGACTGTAGTCACATTATTTGAGCACATATATCAATTTAATTATATATGATGAAAAATCAAATGCAGTATTTAGTATGAGATGCCTCACGACTGTAGTCACATTATTTGAGCACATATATCAATTTAATTATATATGATGAAAAATCAAATGCAGTATTTAGTATGAGATGCCTCACGACTGTAGTCACATTATTTGAGCACATATATCAATTTAATTATATATGATGAAAAATCAAATGCAGTATTTAGTATGAGATGCCTCACGACTGTAGTCACATTATTTGAGCACATATATCAATTTAATTATATATGATGAAAAATCAAATGCAGTATTTAGTATGAGATGCCTCACGACTGTAGTCACATTATTTGAGCACATATATCAATTTAATTATATATGATGAAAAATCAAATGCAGTATTTAGTATGAGATGCCTCACGACTGTAGTCACATTATTTGAGCACATATATCAATTTAATTATATATGATGAAAAATCAAATGCAGTATTTAGTATGAGATGCCTCACGACTGTAGTCACATTATTTGAGCACATATATCAATTTAATTATATATGATGAAAAATCAAATGCAGTATTTAGTATGAGATGCCTCACGACTGTAGTCACATTATTTGAGCACATATATCAATTTAATTATATATGATGAAAAATCAAATGCAGTATTTAGTATGAGATGCCTCACGACTGTAGTCACATTATTTGAGCACATATATCAATTTAATTATATATGATGAAAAATCAAATGCAGTATTTAGTATGAGATGCCTCACGACTGTAGTCACATTATTTGAGCACATATATCAATTTAATTATATATGATGAAAAATCAAATGCAGTATTTAGTATGAGATGCCTCACGACTGTAGTCACATTATTTGAGCACATATATCAATTTAATTATATATGATGAAAAATCAAATGCAGTATTTAGTATGAGATGCCTCACGACTGTAGTCACATTATTTGAGCACATATATCAATTTAATTATATATGATGAAAAATCAAATGCAGTATTTAGTATGAGATGCCTCACGACTGTAGTCACATTATTTGAGCACATATATCAATTTAATTATATATGATGAAAAATCAAATGCAGTATTTAGTATGAGATGCCTCACGACTGTAGTCACATTATTTGAGCACATATATCAATTTAATTATATATGATGAAAAATCAAATGCAGTATTTAGTATGAGATGCCTCACGACTGTAGTCACATTATTTGAGCACATATATCAATTTAATTATATATGATGAAAAATCAAATGCAGTATTTAGTATGAGATGCCTCACGACTGTAGTCACATTATTTGAGCACATATATACTGTTTTGTCATACTCTTTCACTGTTTACAACTGAATTTATAGGGAGAGGAGATAATTCAAACCAATTTTAGGGCCATGTATTTTCGAAATGTAAGATTAATGATGGAAAATTCATAAATTTGGCATACTTGGGGCTCTCTTGAATTACTTTCCCAAATGACTCATCATGCAGTTAAAAAGTCCCTCAGTGAACCCATATCAATAGTTTCCAAATCACTATTGGCCTAACAGCCAATGGTATTATTAAACTATAACAAAAAATCCAAAAACTCTTGGAAGACAAGAAAACAACATCAAATGGTTATCTCCTAATATGCCAAAATAACATGAGGAAAAAATGCATAATTCTCACCTCTCCATTTGTCACAGTTTCACCCATTTCTTTGACCATTCGTTGCTGCTTTATATGAAGCGTAAAAATAGCATGAGATCGCGAAGACTGGGTATTCATCTGAGTGCTTGCTGTGGTCCTGGACAGAGCACCTAAACGAAGGCACTGTAGGGCTTCCTCTGCAGAGCGCACGGCACGCATAGTGACTCCGACAACATAAATTCCACCCATGGCATCCTCGTGTATCCTTATTCCCCCTCCCATCTTGTGGAGGCCCTGAGGAGCAACTGCTGGCATTGCAGGTGCTAAAGCAGGGCCATTGTTAAGAGCAGTGCCCTAAATAAAAGAATCAATGCAAATTAATTCAAACAGTGAAAATTAATTGAATACTTTCATTAAAGAGCATCATTTAATACAAAAGGAATAAAATTAAAGGCGATCACATAAATTAATGAACTCTGTAAAACTTTCAGTATCAAGGAATAAGTTGACCTTCAAATACAAAATTTTGTTACAAAAAATTGGTTGACTAGGTTCAAGAGTGTTTTAACATGCTCACTATCACTCCACTGCTGGAATGATACATGCATTGGAAATGGAGGTATCGACACTGATCGTTTTAGTAAGCTTTGCTATTTCTGTATCGTATAACATATGATCTAATATTTCAGATTGATATTAAAAATACTGACCGTATATGATATATAGAACTGAATTTGGCCAATTGCCAAGTAAATGAAGCTAGCAAAGATAGGGTTATAATTTCATATTTATATTGATTTGTAAGAGACTATTTAACTTAAAAAATTAAAAGAAGCAAACCGTAAGGGTCAACCAATACGTTAAATGTAAAGAAAACAAAATTTTATATGAAAATTTTGGGTCATCCTAAGCAAGGGTGTAAATGGAAATTTATCATCATTGAATTTAAGAAGACTGTAATTCTGCAAAAATAATCTGTAGAAGAAGTAGCCTTAGATTCTATTTGTAATACAAATGTCATACTCTATGCAGATGATACTTCCACTATTAACCACTCTAAAAATAACGACGACCAATATTTTAATGCAAGCCATTCAACAGAGTCAATGGCCAAATGGTGCTATGACAATAGCCTCAATTTAAATGAAAAAAAAAACTGTTCCTACAATTTCACACTAAAATTTCTCCTCCCAATACTACCACTCGTCTGAAAATAAACAACAGTAGCATTTCCAGTTCTGAGTCAGTTAAATTCCTCTGTCTATATATCAGTGATAATCTTGATTGGTCTATCCATGTTAACCAACTCACTACCAAACTTTCATCCAATATTTTTCTTATTCGAAAGTCAGTCTACATTGTCTCTCATGAATCACTTATTGCCATTTACTATGCCAATATCTATTCTCACTTGGTCTATGGAATCATATTCTGGGGTAACTCATCAGCTGTTAATAAAGCCTTCTCAGCTCAGAAGAGGGCCATTAAAGCACTCCTCTATGTTTCAAGCAGAACACCTGGATGCCCACTTTTCTAGTTTTTAAAATTTTTAACTCTTCCCTGTCTTTACATCCTATCTTGTCTCATGTTTGCAAGGAATAACCTCCATCTTCTCCCTTTCAACTCCAGCATACACAGCCACTATACATGCCAAAATAGCAATATCCATTTATATGACCACTCACTCACCCTTTCCCTTAAAGCCCTATAACACTCCATTTCCCAAATACATAATTAACTTCCTGAAACTATCAAAGGCTGCTTTTCTAATAAGTCTTTCAAATCACAGGTTATAAACCTCAAAAGGCCTACTATAGCGTCTATGAATATCTCAATGATAATTTGTAATCTTTTCTTTAATTCTAAAAATCTAGATGTATTTGACTGTTTTAGATTTAATTTGTGTTTTATGTAAGAATTTTTAATTGCTTAATTCATTAATTTGCTTAATTAATTGCTAATTTTTAGATAATATATGTAACTTTTTTGACAATGCCTATTTTTCTTGTAGTCTATGGTGAAATAAATTTTGAATTTGAGCCTTATGGTATGGCGAAAGAAAAGAACATATAATTTGCAGAAAAATATTCATTAAACCATCAGAATTTAGAATGGATATCACAAAATAAAAATACACAAATTAGTGCCAATGTCAAACATGGAACAATGAAAGTTTGATTTTCTAGTTTTTTAATTACTGCATAATCCTTCAGAATTCATCCACCACTCATGGTCCTGATTGGAAAATTATACTGAGTCTATCTTAATGCAATAAATAAATACAGAGCACATATTCTGAACATTCTGACTCACCTTTAAAGCTGCTGATTCACGTACTGGATCAAAAAGGTCAATGATTTCTTCATTATACAACTCCATAAACTGTGCAACCACACTGAATTCTGGAGCTGGGTCTCCAGCTTCAACAGCACTTTTGGCTCTCTGGTTGATTCCATCAAACAAATGGTGGATAGCACGAGGAATAATTCCGACCTGTTCATCGGCTAGAGCAACATCAAAACCTGTGCCCATCGAATACGTTTTTCCAGATCCAGTCTGTGTAAAATTGGAGAAAAATGAAATACAATCTATTAAAATGCAAGCTACTGAGAGAAATGTGATTACAGAAACAAGTTCCATATATCCTTAAATTGCATTGACAGAGACATCATATACAGGAAAAATCAAACTAATTTTTTTTAATATAAAAAGGAGATTAATTCAAATTCAAACATTATTTCCTAGAATAGATTACTTAAAAGGAAGATTACATCGTAGAATGGTCAAAGGGCACAAATTTCCCATAAATTTAATAGAGGCATTATTGAATTCCTGAAAAACAAAACTAAAACCCAAGATAAATTTAGCATCCTCAGAGAAAAATTGAAATAATATTGCAATATCATTCCTCTCAAACAGAGTATTTGCTAGTTTAGCATACTTAAAAAATCCACTTGGTGTAACAAGAATTTCGTCAAAAAAGTTAAAATTTAAACACTAAGTATAACTTGAAATATCAACCAAATAATTTTCAACTCTAGTAAAACAGTTTTATTATGGACTTTTAGGACATAAAATGTGAAGCATCAAAGTACATGAACCTAGTCACTTCTTTAGAACCTAATAAATTGTTTACATATGTAAAAAATACTTGGGTTAATTACTACAAAAGTAGTTTTCCCTTTTCTTTATCTTCCATTCCAATATATTGTGATTCACAAGGCTAAAACCCTAAAGGAGTCTCCATTTTAAAATTTTGAGTCATAATGTAGCTACAGCACTTTGGATCATATCTATTTAATTTGAAAATATATTGCAAAAGTTTCCTTGTTTGACAACAATTTAAAGAAGGGCCATCTCAGCCTGAAGATCTGGATGATGATGTTGAAAAAACTTACCTGGCCATATGCAAGGACAGTGGCATTATATCCATCCAGAGAACCATCAACCAGAGGAGCAACACATGTGTGGTAGATGGTCTCCTGATCAGCTTCCATATTAAACACATAATCGTAAGTAAAAGCTTTGTCTGAGCCAAGCATAACCTGAGGTTCCCCAGGGGTTACAGCTGTACACACTCGACACATGTCTATCACTTCCCTTGCAATCTGTGGGCGGATCCTGAAAAGAGAGAAAATGTTGTATATTATGCTAGAATTCTGTTTGGATTCTATTTAATCTACCACCAAACCATGTTCTTTAAAACATTTAACTAATAAGCGCTTATTTAGTATCAATAACATGACCCAATTTATTTGAATATTTTCTCAACTTGAATACATATTGCCATTAAGGAAAAAGTCAAAGAGTTTAAAAAGAGTAAATAATAAAGATTAACTTTATCTTATGGTAGTCTTTGATTTCAAGATAAGATATGGCAAGGAAATTTCAAGGCATAGACAAGTAAGGAACTAAATTTCCATGATATCAATACGATACTAGAACATACAATAAACAGGAAATTTTGGTGCATCAATATTTTTATGAAGGACAAGTATAGTTGCTATCTACGCTTTCCTTGGTATGAAGATTTCATAAAAAAATAATTTAACTGAGAATTAAATTATCCAAAAATGTTAATGGAAAAAGCAACTCAGTGAGATTGTTGGCAAAAATTTGATGCGATAAAAGCCCTAAAAAAATTTAATTTGCAACTTTCTTCCATTTACGAAACGAATTATTTTTGAAATACAATTTACTATTTTAAAACATTAACTGGTGTCTATGCTTCTTTTCGTTTATTATAAACTGAAAAACTTTTTATTAATATCATTGGTGCCTCGACAGCTGAGGTTTCCGCAACTGTAGGACTAATTCTGAGCACCCAACTCTCTCGTTTGGCAAAATATATCAAGAATAATAGCCTTTCTTGCACAGAATCATTAAGATTCAACGATTCATAAATAATATATTTTTTAATTACGTAAGCAAAATGACGGAAACGTTTGTCAACGATGAAAAATTTCCAGGCTCGAAATTGGTGTTAGCGATTTTTCCCGCCATCAACGTATGAATTTCGTCGGAATTACTCCTGCGTCACCGATTGAAGGTATTCCGTTTCATTGAGTTTCGCTGTAAGTAAAATAATTCAGCAGTAAGGCCGCTTTGAACCTTAATTCTTGCACTAAAAGTTGTCAAAAGCTTTGGAGAGAAAATAAAACTTACTAGGCAAGATGAGGGGTGAGGTAGTTTGCCATTGTTTTCATCAGTAAGTCACGTAAGTGCAACAATATGAGCTATTTTAGTAAAATTTTTCTTAGCGTTTAGTAATGAAAGACCTAAATAAATGCCTTCACAAGGAATTANCCCCTTTCCCATGATCACATGGGAAAAATATAGCTTAAGATGTTCTGCTAAATGTTCATGCAAGGGTAGTACTAGAAGAATCTGACCTGACATATAGATGGTGTTTGTTGTTTGAAAAAATTATGATTGTCAGAAATACCAACCTTCAAAAGCTCAAGTTTGAAATTTCAAGGTGCTAAGTTGTTTAGTATTTGTTTTACAGCCATCAATAGTGAATGCTCTAGGTTAATTTGTAAACATGAAAAAATTGGTCATTGTTATGTGATACAATGCTTTCATTTGAAAGGTCTTAAATGGGCTGTACGTGCTGCCAAGATGAATACCGCAGCATTCAACCAAATGAGGTGACCATGCAATGAAATGGTGAAGAAAATTCACAAAATTGTGTTGGATGACGGTGGACTGAAAGTGCATGAGCCAACATACATGGTAGACGTTTCAAAAAGTGGTATACATTGAATATTGACTGAAAATTTGGACATGAGAAAACTGTGTACAAGATGGGTGCCACTTTTGCTCACAATGGAATAAAAACAGCATCATGAGGACGTTTCAATGCTTGGTGATGTTTCACGGCAATAAAGCCGAGTATCTGTATCAATTCATAACCTTGGATTAAACACGGGTCAATCACTAAAAACTAAAAACAGTAAAAAAAATGGACCACAAAGGGAAAATCGGCTCCAAAGAAGGTGAAGACAGTACCATCTACTGGCAAGGTTATGGTGTCAGTTTTTTGGGATGCACATTGGATAATTTTCATTGATTATCTTCAGAAAGGAAATACAATCAACAAGAAGTATTATGCAAACTTATTACAGCATTTGAGGGATGAAATCAAGAAAAACGGCCACAGTTGGCAAAAAAGAAAGTTTTGTTTCATTAAGACAATATTACACCAGTTCACACATCCATTATGACGATGGCCAAAATTAATGAGTTGTATGAGTTCAAATTGCTTCCTCACACTCCCTATTTGCCAGATTTAGCCTCCTCAAATCATTTTCTCTTTCCAAACTTGAAAAATTGGCTTGGTTGTAAAAGATTTGCCAAGAATGAAGAGGAGTCTGCGGTTAATGGCTATTTTGAGGAATTTAAGATTTCTCAATATTAACAAGGTATCGAAGCTATTGAACATTACTGGGAAAAGTTTAATGAGCTAAGAGGAGACTATTTTGAGAAATAAAGATATTTTTTCCACAATTTTTTGTTTTCATTGTTAGGTTGAGTACTTCTAGGACTACCCTTGTAAGAAAGTCGTTAACAATTATAGAAGAAGAAATTGAAAGAGAAAAAGTCTGCCGCAGCCGGGAATCGAACCAGGGTCTCCCACTTTCCGGGCGGGTGCTCTGTCCTCTAAGCTATCACGACAACACCGCGATTTTTAAATCACTAAAGTTATTCATAGATAAAACGTTAATATTATAACATATATGAATAAAAATGTATAAGGTAAAATATTCGATATTTAATTTGTAAAATAGAAAAATCAATTCGCGAAACGAAAAGGGAATATCTGAAGAGGAAAACATACTTTATACCTGGGCAATCAACAGTAAACTTCTGAAAAATTAAAGAAGTCTCACTTTCTACACTATTGTTCCTTAAGATAAAATAGACTGCGTATGAACATTTTAACGTGCGACGTACGAGGTTATAACTTCAACATCCCTCTCACGCATGTCTAATTTACGAACAGTGCTTCAACTCTCAATCACAGTTGTTTCAGGTCTCATCTCCGATCTAAAAACTCTCGCATAACGACAAACTTTTTCGAACGTTAACTGACTATGAATGAGAAGTTCCAATGCATGCATCAACAAGCTCTTTAACTTTGTCGAGCAGTTGTGGGGAAGTAGAAGATATTCGGGATGCTAAAGTCCTTTCCCTTTGGAATTCCTCGCCCCCTCCCAGGAAAGTCATAATTGAGTACGTCGAGTACCCTGTTATACAGCTGGGTGCTGAAATGAGGAAGTATATTCCTGGAAAGGCTCAATAAATTTGAGAGAACGAGGATGCTTAGTTCTCTCTTCACTCCGAGAGTCACTCATGAAATTGCGACTGCCGCTGACGTACGAGTGTCGGCGTTGTTTTTTAAAAGATAGGATGAAAAGGTTTTCGCGACTCTAAACTAAAATCTACACTAGAAAAGATTAAAATTCAAATATTTTATGTGCTCCTGAAAGATGCGCAAATTGCATTTCCGGGTGGAAATCTAGGATGGACACGAATCGAGTTCATAATAATAAAGGACAAAAAATGACAAACTTATTACGCATAAAGAAACTGAAAGTATTACTTCATTTTAGGAATGGAAATTAAAGACAGAAACTGTGAAAAACTCTATCAAGGCGTTTACCGGAAAATTTTAAAAGTAATTTTGCTCCCAATCTTTTCATTCGTTAACTTTGGGGCCCGCGAACGAAAGCAGCTATAAACCATAAGTTACGTCATTAAAGAAAAATACTGAAAAATATATAAATCTAAGATAAATCCTTCTTTTCAGAGAACAATCTTTTGACAAAGAAAATAATTATGGTAAATATAGGGGTGCAAGATGTTTTTAAAGAATTCCATGAAAACAGAGACTCAAACATTACCTTTCGTAGCTTTGAAAAATATTGCATTCAAAATTTAGCAAAGACTATAACGACCCTAAATTCTTTACCTGTTTTTTATCGTTTCGGAACAATAAATAAATATCAATTCTAACCACTCGACAGCTCCCAAAAACGATCTGATAGATCTGAAAATTGCAAGATCAAATTCGTCCAGTAGTTTCTTTCTTCGCACAAACATCAGAATTTTGCATTTCAGATTATCAGAGGAAGAAATTGAAATGGAAGAGGGATATAGTGATGAGATTCTATAAATGTAAGTAAATTAATCGAATCTAAATCCAAATTAATCGAATATAATGCTGGAATTACGATAGGGTAGATCTTTGCCTCATTTTATGACATTTGCTGATATTCCACGGTGACTAAGTTCCTATTTTCTTTAACCGAACGGAAATTCAGCTGCGAACTTAACGTCAATAATTACTCCATAAAAATGAAACTTTTAATGCACAGAAAAATTAGCAAGCGTGGAGAAAGTCATTTATTGTCGGCATGAAATATTTTTATTGCTTTCCGCTTATGCAGAACGAGAAACTTTCTACTCTGAACCATTCAATCGAATAAAAATTAATAGATTAGAGGTCACGCTTTAATTGAGTCAAGCCCTTGGAAAAAGGTGTAGAAACGTTGCATTGGAAAGCCCTGGAAAGAGCGCAACAAGAAAAATGCTTGAAATAAAATCTGTAGCGGAAACTGGTATTAGGAGAGAAAGGCTACATTTAGTATTGGTTGGTATCCGGCAAAAAAACACAATTTGTTTAATACATATCTTAATCACTGCCACATTTACATTTCGTGACATTTATCAAGGCCTATAAATAAGAATCGAACACACCATTCAAATAGGAAATTGCAGCAGTCTTTAGAGCGATTTAACAGGCATGAATATGACTGACGGCAAAATTTGTTCATTCTCCATCTAGCGTTATTTCGCACTTTGTAGGTGTTCCGACAGCGTTAAACAACAAAATATTTTTCTAGAGCCTTTTAAATGTTTTTTAGAAGACTTGTGCCCGACAATAATATAATTTCAATTGACGGGAACGGCAGATATCATCCGGCGGCAGGTATATGTTGTGGTTTATTAGTTAAAAACCGTATCCTTTGAAGTATCGTAAATAGGGAAAGATAATTTGTAGAATAAACTTCGAGATATCAAGTAAGGCGTCAAAGAGATGACAATCGTAAAGATACATAAAATATCGCCTAAGGGCTTTCAAAGATAAAAAGATTCAGGAAAAACTAACATTGAGCGCTGTTGAAAAAAATATAGCGTTTCGTTGCAGATAATCCGAATGGAAATTATATTGGAATTAATATTGAAGATTTTCAATTTGATACAACTATCGAAATCATTCGACATATTTCAACTGACAAAGAATTGTAGAGTGGCTTGATTTGATTACAGTTAGCTAATGACAGAGAAATTAGGTGGAATGTTTCTGAAATTGTGCCATTTGAGGTTACCTTGTTTTCGTTTGTGATGTAGGGGCAGGATTTGATTCCACGGTTTTAAAAACGTACAGAACATAAAAGAATTACAAGCGCAATTACAGACGGAAATTGAGCATTCATCAAATACTTTCTCGAGCAGCTTTGATTAGAGACCGGAACGGAGTCGAGGAAGTAAAATCTCACGAAATTCGTTTCTTCGTTCTTTCGAAACGGCGAAAAAAAGTTCGCAAATCATTCGAATGCAGATTCTGGTTTCATTTTGAGGTCAATAAATGGAATCACGAAACGATTCCGCAGACTGATAAATCGAGGGGTGGAAACCCAGAGACGCATTTTTGCCGAGGGAACAAAACAAAGCTTCGATATCAGCAATCGATATCGTTTCTGGAAATAGCGGCGATTTACCTACTTGACAGAGATCTCGGGCGACGGATAAATATCTCTTGGCCCGATTTTCGGTCGTTTTAGATTGGTCGATTGAAATGAACTTTTTTTTTGAGCTGGACGCGACCTAGAATCACCTTTGATTCCCGAAAGTGAACTTCCTTCGGGAAAATCTTTTCCGAAAATTTAAGTTTACCCAAAGGAACTCCTCCTCAGTTTGAGACTAAGGAAATAGAAGCTATTTGCGAATTATGATGGAAGAGCACAACTAAGCTACAGATGGTAATACTTGGTACGCCAAGAAGCTTGCAGTTTTACTCAGCTTACTTCGTGGTACCAAAATACACTGGCATTAAACCATGGGTGTTCAAGCTTTTACTCCCTGCGGAGCGCATTGGCCCCAATAAAAACTTCGTGGACCGCAGACGATGCGCTTTGTCGTTATTTAAAATAAATAATAATCGAAATCGTTGCTTTTGATGATTTATTAACATTTTTATTTACTTTTACTACTTTATTTAACATGGATTAGCATAGAAAATTGTATGAAACTTCTAGGAAAGATAGAACATCATAGAGTAGGTTATAGAGCCACATGTGGACCGCGGGCTGGACACTCCTGTTTTAGATGCATGTAAATCAATAGAGATATTGATAGTTATAAATAGACCCAAACTTTCGATGAAAGATGCGGGAAAATAAAAGGTCGATGTATGAAAATTGACCGAATGAACATTGCGCAAAACCAAATACACAAATAAGATTACAATAGTTTGAATTACTTCAAATATCCAAGTAAATTTGAAACAAATGAGTCCTGCAATTAGTACAATTAAGCTTTGAAAAAAATGCTCTAGGAAAGATAAAAGACCATCGGAAAACCGATAGGAGAGACCGCAATATTGCACTCTTGCAACTTTATAAGGTGTACGGAAGCGCGTTAGTGATTTATTGGTATAGAAATGAAACAAATATAACCTTCACAGAATACTTTTTACAGATCCTAAAAAGTACTTGATATTCAGTCTTATGGATGCACTGTAATTAGCTCGCATCATTATTAACTAGAGCATAAAAGTATCTAAAAGTAGGAAAAGATTACATCTCAATACTGGTCATATAAGCCCTGAGGAAATATCATATAAATTAACGAATATACATTTATTTGATCGCATACATTTATAGAACGCGTAAGTAATGATTCGACGAAACTTCTTCAAATATACTTGGGATGAAAGTTTCCGGAAGTTTCAAATTAGCAGTTCTTTTATACCCTCCAAAACTCATTTCCATCGCCTATTCTTCGATTTAGGTTCACCGGGTTTCTTTCCGAATCGAGAGTCAATATCTATTGACAGAGCGGTCGATTATCCAAATGAGGGCGTTGGGCCGAAAAAGGTAGGGAAAATCTTAACTATACCTCCGCAGTTTTCCATCGCGCTAACCCCCAAAGGCGCTGAATGGGTTGGACCAAAGTTGGAAGATCATAAAAACGATTGAGCATGGAAACTAAATACATCTTAAATGAAATTCGCGTGAACAACATTCGTGAAAGCTAGCTCTCTTTTTCCTAGAAGAATTAATGGAAACTGAGCAACGAGAAGTCGAATTTTCGAAAGTCGAACATCACTCCAATTGGTCTTGTTACCATATCTTAATAGATGAATTATGTTTTTGTCCTTTGGTACGGGATATAGAAAATGTATCTTTGATATACTTTTTTCTCAGTCTTGTTCATGGCTAAGATTATGTGAAAGCTACTGAGGTGTGAGTTATGCTGAATAATGGCATTAATTAGGGTTTCTCCTTATGCAATGTTACGAAAAGTGTTACTCGTAGAGTAAATGTGCTTTACTAACGTGGAATTGTTCTGTTTATAACATTCTCGCTCGTGAGGAAAGCAAGGGAAAACTACCTCACTCCTCATCTTGCCTAGTAAGCCTAATTTCCTTTCCTTAGCTCTTAGTAGCCGATGGTGGAGGGGATGAGGTGCCAACCGGCCTTCTGGCTGAATACTTTGACAGGTTACTTCAATTATTTCGTCAAAACATAGTCATTTTTACACGAGTTATCGAATTTATTTCATGGTCTATACACCTGAAAACGATGTATATGATCGGATTCAGTAAATGAAACTATTACTAATGCTTAACTTGCAATTAAATCACAGATCAGGTGGCAAGGCACAACCTGGTTATGCAGTCATTCAAATTACTCAATGCTTCAAACATTAATTATAAAATCTCTCGAAATAAAATATCAGTACCTGATAAATCAATCATAATCTCACACACAATGAAAAAGCAGACGTTAGAAAATTTTGAAAGTCAGGAGTGCGGTATCACTCAATGCGTGACAGGTAAGGAAGCCAGGTAAGGGCTTGCGAGTCGCGGGGTTCATTTCGAAAAGTTGAAAAAGCGGCTTATGAATAACTCAAAAGCCAATGCACTTCTTTACAGTTAATTATATACTTCAGAATTCAAAATCCTCTTTGGGAAGAAAAGCTTTATAATTAAGTTTAAATACAAACTAGCTCTTGAAGCTGACGTACCATTAGCACTTTTCCTGGTCATTCAGTTTGGTCGTCTGGCGTGTGTATGCACAAGTATACAAAGTTGCATCAAAGTTAATAAGAAAGATTTTCACCGGCAAATAGGAAAACTCCTACATTACGACATCATTGACGTGTCAATGCAAATTAAGGCTTACTACTTTTGGTCACACTGCTACAGATCGAGTTATCGATTCCGCCAATCAACCACGGAATTCACGATGGCGAGATTTCCGGGAAATTTCTCCATAAACATCATGGCAGTCTTCGGTAACTTCCACTGATTCAAAGAAAGCACTCGGAACTAGCTATGAGACGTTTTCCAGGCGAGATTATTTCCCTCATTCAAAGAAAAAAGAAGCTTCTCACAGAGCACTAACCGAAAGTTACCGTCAAGTTGATGAGACACGGGAAATTATTCTCAGGATGTGGAACGGAAGAGCAAAAAATGAAACTGAGATTATGGGAAAATACTCCTGTCTAGAAAGAGTACCGGAGGATATTTCAGAGAATTTTCAACTACCCACGGGATGGAAAGTAGGGCGGAATAAACGTGACGTGAGGAATTAGTTGGTACTGTCTTTCTAGCGTTTCTCGAGATGAGGGAACAGCTGCGAGGACTACGTGAAAGTGAATGGTAGATAAGTAAACACTATTTTGCAAATATGAAAAAAATAGTAACCGATATTTATACCTATATCTGTATAAGACAACCAGTGTGTTGAGCTTTTAAAGTTATACTGCCAATACAATCCTTTATATATTCCCCAAGATTGACTACTGTATTCGATGAAACCTGAATAAATGCAGTATAGTTTAAATGTTACAGTATACAAATGTTACACGTTATTTACAATTATAAAGAAAGCTTTAAAATTTTCGCCTCGGACATTCATTCGATCGTGGTTTTGAGTACAACATGGATATTAATCATCTAGATATAGCCGTAACAACTAAAATAGACTATCAAACCTTATTTCACGTTTTTTAAAAATATGATTTGAAATACCCGAATGAATGACGAAAACTATAAAAATTTTCACTCAAATACAAACGTAAATTTCTATTATTCAAAATATAAGCACGATTCGTTGACAAAAATTTTCCGTTGAAGAATACACAAACCAGCTCAAATGAGCGCAGTGACGAGGGAACGATTCAACCAGTGCCTCCTCAGACCTTGAGTCTCGCCCGACTTGTCCTCACTCAATATGTCCCATTTGTACATTCAGATACGTTAAGAGTGGTAATGCGCATGATACGATAATCCATGGAATCTCGGAGTTCGCATCAAACTTACACCAAGACACTCCAATATATGCTAATCATACCGATGACGAAATTTCCAAGGTAACTTGAAAGGCGGAAACAGTCGTAGCTAATGCGATTGCAGCAATGATACTTGCGACATCTTACTCGGGAATAGAAATGACAAATACCTCTTGGATTCGGTTAATCATGCACCAGTATGACAGAAAATGGAGTTCGAAATAAAAATAAAAACATTGAGCCCTTTTCGATAGTTTGTTTCTGAAGAAACGTTTTTCTGCATTGGAGACTTCAACGGGTGGCGAATCCAGCCACTCCGAGAGGAGGTAGATGTAAGTGAAGATACAAATTCTGCGCACACATAGGAAAGAATAGATTTCATTGTCATTCAAATGAGCAGCATTGCGGCATAATAAAGATCCATTAGTGCCATTTAGAAAGGATGGCAATAATACTACTCGTCTATGATGAATGTAGAATCAACGCTTCGTTATTACGTCGAAATTTTGCGGCCGACTCTTTATCCGTTGATAAATTTACCTTCAAAAATGTCAGGTGTAACGTATAAAAGCACATGCATTCTATATTTACAAGAACTAATGACTGTTTAATTATTTAAAAAGATGGAGTCCTAATTAGAATATAAAATTGGATTACAAATTATATTCCAGTTTTATGTAACGTTAACCTTTTTCCTATTCATTCTCGATGCGTTTCATCAAATTATATAATAACGAATGAATACGTACCGTTTATGTTGTCAAGTTCCTGATAAATATAATTAGAAGAATTAGATTTAAAAAAATATTTTATTGTTTTACTTCCCAGCGGTTAATTTAACTTCACATGATACTTTTTAAGTACTAAACTTGGAATGGGAAATATAACCAAGAGACGTACAAGTTTGCATGCTAAGCAAGCAACTTTGAGGTCCCGGGCTAGAATATTTGTCAATGTATTATTTTAAGTCCGTAGCTGATATTTGGTTTTCTTCCTACGTTCTAGTCCATAATTGACAGTGATTGCTTCGGGGAGGGTCTTTGTAAGTGAACTTACTATAAGTGAAGGGCGTAAAGAAGAATAGGACGAAATGCATGCTATTAAAGGCCCGAAAATTATCACCAACAGAATTGGGGCAGAGAAAGCTACGCCATAACTCATCTTCGGCGAGAATCGGCCACTACACACACCATGGGAGTAGGATCAATGCGGCCAGTGCACCCAAAACAATCACAAAGCAGTTCGATACGCCTATTCCTGTTGTTGAGGGGGAGAGACGGTTAAGGTCAGAGGGTTCTCTTCCTACGCGATCTTAGCTTTCAACCAATCGAATCACTCGAGCGGAAAGATAGACGGCGGTTTCCCGGGGGCAGGCGAGAAGGGGGCATAAGGTATGGAAAGGGGGCAGTTGCGGGGAGGCAGCGTTAAATCCAAGCCACAACTCGGCCCGCGACACTCCCGTGGCCCACGCCACGAGCGCCAACGCCAAAGGGAACCCCAACAAGATTCCAGCGACGCCCACCTTCAGCTTCCTTGGAAAGAGTGTTTCCTTCGTACGAGGATTACTGATACCTTTCCAGAGAAACGAGAGAAGGAATTACAGGAACGTTGGCTGTGCATACGATGATGCAAATGCGAATCCTTGCAACGAGGTTCGGAAGGCCATATCCAATTACAGCACAATGAAGCTTTGGCGATGCCTAATTGATTCCGCAAATGAAATCGACGAGTAAATGTTACCTTCTTCCGGTTCAGTCGAGAAAATAAAGAGAAAACTATTCTTCATCACGATCGATGAGAATTTTCTCAAGGAATCAGTTTCACTTTCCACTCTTATGTGAAGATTCGGAAACCATGCCGAATCGTTACGTCCGACCTAAACACCCAAAACGTTTTAAATATGCGGTTTTCAAATCCCATGTCGGACATGTAGATGTAAGACTACGGAGCGATCAAATCAACACCTTTATATGAATCAAAACACATGAAGGAGACTCACACGGAGAATTATTAGTAAAATATTTTCCGTTACGAAGGAATACTTTAAGCTAAGGGAGCCTTCGGAATTATTGCAGAAAATACCCCCGTTTTAATCTCCACTGCCTAGGAATAAAGAGAAATCATCGATGCAAGAACGCGACTGTTGCAATCTCTCCTATTCAGATATGCTCCCTTTAGTTTCATTAATTTTATCTCTGACAAGAAAGTTTGAGAGAAGGAAGTAAGAAACATCTCTTCAGCCACGGGGGCATTCTCAAATCAATATTTTACATTAACTTAACTTTTAAAATTGTTTCCCCTCCTTATTCTTTTTATTGTTTAACGAATTAACAGACTACATTCTATATTATTCTTCATTCAATCCTTTATAACAATGTAAGGAGTTCAAATCAGGAAAAATATTTGATTTTTATTACTACTTACACCTCCTCTAAATATCAGCATTTATTCTTCGTTTGGTGCGATGAAAATAAATTGCTTAGTAGACATTCTTACCAATATCTTATAAGATTAAAATAGTTTAGATCTGCCAAAACGTGAAAGCTTGCAACACGCTCATCGCAGGCGACTTGATTATTTCTTGAGTAAACGATCCCTAAATACGGAGAACGCAAATGAAACGAAATAATTCCTGAGATATCATGTAATACAGGTGTTTACATAGTCAAATATTCCGCTTGGATTACAAAACAATGCTATAAGCAGATCAGCTATAGATGTAATTGTGCTTGCATTACTTGCCAAATACCACTGGAGGTGGGCAGGATAACCATGTAAATGCAAACAGTAGTGCTACGAGCTAAAATTATCTAGAAAATAAAAGATGAATGTTATCCAATATATTTAAGCTGCTCAATTTCCCTTGGCTTGGCTTCAGTTAGTAAACCACTAGTCCGTACGAAAATGGGTATGGGTGACTTTGCGCAAGATGGTGCGCACCCAGGAAAAATCCCAAGGAAGACTTGAAAAGAGTCTGAAGGGACCGGGAATCGAACCCGGGTCTCCCAATTGCGGGTCGGGTGCTCTGTCCGTTGAGCTACCAACAGAACATTTCTCCAAGCCATTCGGGATCCTTTGTGTCCCGTCAGACTTTTTTCAAGTCCATTCTTCACTAGTCCATAGATTACGGTCCTTTACAAACTTTACTTTTATGACAGGTGGAAAATCGAAGTAGAATTAAGCAAGCAGTGGGAGAGAGTATTGGGCTGAATAAAATATATTAGAGAGATTCTGGTATTAGCGTTTAGTATCCAAAGCGAAAACCTACTAAACATTTTCTTCCACGGAATATGCACTGAATGACTGAAAATTTGCGGAATACTGAATAATTTAATCAGTTTCAGACAAACATGATGAATTAAACGACTAAACACTAACTCCAGATTCCTTCGGAAAAAATTAACTACCTCGAACATCTAAGCAAATGTGTGATGTAACATCGATAACGTTAAGTAATCTTGGTACTGATGCGGTACACCAATAACTGTCAAATCAGCACTACTGTCGAGAAGCTGTGATCAATCCGCGAGAGCAAAACCTTCCGCAGTTTCAGAAAATCGAGCATCACGCATCTCCGATGACCGATTGTCTTCTGATCCAAGAAAATCGAAGAATAATTTCGCGAAGGGTGCGAAACTTGATCGAAATGATAGCTACTCGAGGTGAATTTCGAACAGCTCGAAACAAATCGATTCGCGACTGTTTAGAAAATCACGTCACTCAATCCCACGCTATCGCACTCCCACTTCTTCTTCAAACCGGATTCGCAAGACGCCTTAAGAAGTCTTCATATGCGAGGCTTCGGATTTGCCTCCGTTGTCTACGTATACCCCCCCTGTGAAGCGCGTGAGGTGCTATGAAAGCTCCGTGACGGATAAACGCTCTCTATAAATGTTAATTACTTTGGGATTTTTTCGAATTGCTGAGAGAAAGTGCATTTTCCATGATAAGGCCCCGGGAGAGGACCGAAAGAATGCACGGAATGACGAAAAGCGACGAGGGAAAGCATTCAGTTTCATTGATTTGTGCCGAAGAAAAGAGCTTTTCCAATGGTGTCCCTTTACGCGATTAAAGGAAATAAACTTCGCACGATAAAAACTTCAATTCTATGGGAAATGGGCAGAATTCATAACTCCAGCGTCAATAGAAATATCCTGCATATGAGTTCAGAGAGCCTTCTTTCCGCGTTTAGCAGATCAAGGGTTTTTTCCAGTTGTTCCATACGTAAATGATTGTCAATAATCTGAAAAGAAGAAAACAATACTATTCCTTTGATAGGAATGCTTAGTGATTCCTGCATAGATGATAACGGAAAATTTCCGATCTACACTCTTAATCCATCCAAAAGAATAACGGCAAGGAGTAAAGAATACTATAAAAATGCAAAAGATATAGAGCAATTACAATGAAAGAAAGGCAATACAGCGAATGATAAAGAACAGGATGACTTGGAATCCTTACATTGATAACCAATAACGATCATGTAGTAAAAATAAGGACGATGACCGAGAAGGACGTCAAAGAAAACACCAATCACAAAAAAGTCAACGAAACGAAATTCTCAAGAGGTGAAAAGACTGATTTAATATGGTTTAATGGGTTCCATAATTAACCACTAACAATCATCCAATTACAGAAAACTGGTATATATTCATTTGCTTTAAGTCATCAAGCTAAAATGGTATTCAGCCCGTAGACTAAATTCGAGTGATCTATCTCAGAACTCATGTCGATAGAGAGAGAAGACGGATGTATTGGGATTGTGGAGCATCTTTGTCCTACCTGGACCTGACTCCAGACTAAATTAGTATGAAATGACAATATTAAGACTCACTGATAGTATCTTCTTTTTAGAATGTTACACAAATTCCGGTCATATGTATATAGTTAATAACAAATATAAAAACGAATAAGTTTTCCAATGTTGGTCGGCCCACTCCACATTTTTAAAGCCAAAGAAATAAAGTAAATTCATAAAAGCCAAGTTTATTTTCCTTTCATTTCCAAAACGTATATCATTAAAACTAACTTCTAAAGCCCACACACTTAGTAAAGTTGATTGCTAACAACTTTTCAAGAGCTGCCATTATTGACAGGTCCAAGGAAGTCATTGTAACTTTCTCTAGAACGTGTGTTAAACACTAGAAACTTTCTCTTACACTGTAATATAAGATGCGCATTTTTAATTAACGCGGGGAATCATTACGAGGATGGTAGGTTTCTCGGATGCATCCATGGGTGAACTTTATCGTGATTGCATACCTAAATACAACCTGTTGGGGAGCACTTCAAGAGATCTGGGATGTAGCTCCGAAGATAAAAATCACCGGTTTATGAATTCCAAAGACCTTCCGCAAATGGTAATCTTTATCTAGATTAAAAGCATCTCCATTCTTTCCAACGAGCCGAGTTAAATATCACCGAGCGGTAGTCCGAACACATCTGGGGCGTGTAAGCAATAATAACGTCCACCTTCTACTCCTAGCTTCCCAACCAGATCCTTATCAACCATTTAACTATTTGCCCACACATCCCTAATCTTATCTCTCTTAGGACTGGAAACTAGACTATTAGGAGATTCGTCTTCGGCAGTAACGAGCCCAGCGAGCTTTCTAGTCGCGTCGATATTTCAAATCTTTTTAGGAGGCATAAATCACCCAACCTCGATCGAACATTTTTTGTTCCTTCCGCTACGAAAGGGGTCACGATCCACGCCCGCTATTAGATAGTGTTAGAAGAAACAATCGATTTGGGAAAAATCAATTGTGGGATAATAAGCCGTGCTCACTACAACACGTTAATTGGGCGTTTTAGCACCCTTGCAACGAAGAGGATTTCCGAGCAGGAAAATCAGACGGTTGTCCTAGTCGGGCGGGAACTTTCTTGGAGCAGCAGTCATAACAAGACGCATCGTGAAAGAGGTAAGTGTCAATTTATTCTCATGTGCCTCAGTCGTCTAAAGGATGGGTGAACGCCACGGTTTAAGGATGGCCATTCCTTAGCGGGGGCTATGACGTATAACTCTCCGGAGGATAATTTTCCAACGCCTACATAGGAGGATGAATGACCCAATCTACCACTATTTTACTGCTTTAGTTATCAGGGTTTCGACACAACGTCGCATGAATAATCGAAAATGAAAGTATTGTCACTGCAGCGAAAATCATTGGGTACTGCAGAAGTGTTTCTACTAGGATCCTTAAGACTTTAATTAAAAAAAAAAACAATCACCGACGCAGTCATCTTTCAAGAGCGATAATTCTGAATTTTTGTAACAATTCAAAAGCTTTATTTTACAGGCTAATGTATTATCAGTACAAACTTCAAACATCATCAAATCGGAATACAATTCGTGAGCAAGGTCAGTAACAAAACAATCATTTATATTTAAGACCTTTCTACATCCATGCTAACTGGCAGGTCAACGACCGCTTTAAAGATAGAAAAAATGGAACGAAAATTTCCTCCCATATGATTTTTCTAGCGATGCTTCATTAGCGGGAACACTCCCGCAGAAGGAAAAACCTATTACTCAGCTTGTTGTGAATAACAACTGCCGTCGCTACAGGTTGAATGATAGCTACCGTTCTCTTGCCATTAGGAATAACATCAGAAATAAACGAAGGTATCTTTAAATCGAGCTTAGCTAAACTAGTTCGTAAGAGTCAGAAAAGCAAGTTTGTTAAAATCTGGCAGTTACTCTGAGGAAATCTTTAAGAAGTTCGGTAGAATAAGAATTGTGTCTCAGATAATATAAGACTTCCTGTGAATTTTTCATAACCAGTCCAAGTATGGAAAAATAAATATTTTTTCATTTCACATAAATCACTTCAATCAACTGCATGCGAAGAAAAGCTTTGGGGAATCGGGGAACTTGACATACGATAAACGAGTAGTCATTCCATAATTTTCTGTTTAAGTCCATAATTCGGTTAGTCTCTCTCGTGAAAATTTAATCTCCAAATGAATCAGATTATAATAATTCCCTTTTCTTCAATATTACTGAAATTAATAAAATTAATGTTTTCGGAAAGGGATTTACTAGATACGATCACATGCACAGCCCCATTGTTTCGACTCATCCAGAACAAACTGGAGAACGAAACTGGGTAACCAGAGACTTCGCCGACAACATTCAACCACGTACGAAGGAACCGTATGATTTACACGGGAAGATAACCGAAATTAAAACCCAGCCGCGGAGTATGTATCACGTGGGAGGCAAGAAAGTCTCGACCTCCTTTCCACGAGAGAAGCTCCTTACAAAGACCCTTCTGTTGAAGACGACGCCGTCCGACGAAACGAGAGCGTCGCACGCCAAAAATCTTTCCCTCAGCCTTTTAAAAAACCATTGTCCTCAGCTTTCTGCATCTCCAACTCCAACACGTTCGCGGCCCTTTTCAAAAGGCCCACCGGACAATCCCTTCGGCGGTACTTGCGGCCCACGGCCTCCCACTCTGGACACCCACTCGCTCTCCGACGGAAAAAAGTATAATGGAGCTCGAGAAAAGGTGATGGTTGGCAGAGCGGGAAATGAAGACGGAAGAGAGTTAACTCTGTAGGGAAAGGGTGATGTGCAGCGAGAGTGGAACGGGAGAATTGTAAAGGTTTCCGGGGTTAATGAGACGTGTAGGGTAGGAGGAGGAAGATTTTTGGGATGGAAAAGTCGAAGACTACACTAAACAACCACTGAAGATGTATGATTAAATTTTTTCCCTAACGACACCCACGCAGAAGCGTCGACTTCCGCGTATTTATATATGAGAATTCTAAGGGGAAGTTCAACGAGAACAATTGAAATGGCGTATTTTTTTTCTAATTCAGCCTATTCTAGAATATTGGGATATTGGAAAAGCAGGATTTTAGATATGGTCTGACATAGAGAAGCTCGGTTCGTTTAATTGATTGATTTAAGGTTCGACAGCAGTGTTCCGGATAGGATAAAACAGCTTCGGCAGAATTCGCTGAGGAAAACTTCCCGGAAAATTTATCTTCACAGAACTTCTCAACTAAATAGTTGATTTTGCCATTCCAGTAACCAACACTCGCGTTCTAAGAAAAAACAGAAAAAGCTTAATATGGAAAAAATGACTGCCAGAACGGATATTTACTTTGATGGTTTTATATCCGCTGAACATCAGAGAGGCTGGGATACTTTAAATTCGATATGTATATCGGATGTTTATACACCCCAACCACGCGCCACTCGCGGTTGCAGAGTAGGAACGAACGTGTATTTAAGATAAATGAATGCTTGAACTCCAGGACTTGTGTTTATATACCAGCGAAGACACCCTGACAATAAAGGCGTATTCGACACCTTTTTTTGATCCGAAGGGGGCGAAGAGCAATGGCGAAAGAGCGCCCGATATTACCGCGACATAAAAACTGAGATTGGAGGCTGAGCTATAAAAATAGGTGGAGCGCTTCAATGATCAATGAGACGGACGCCGTAGAGTTTCTCAACTCTTCCTGAGATCACTGCATGCATCACACATCTTGAAGGCTGGATGGATTTCTGTAGGTAACCATAATGCGTTTAAAACTCAATTTTGTGAGCCAATGCTTTTTAAATAAGACGAAGTGGAGTTAAGAGAATTCATTACGGAAGAAAATGAGCATTAAAATACTGGATGCCCTTCAGAACATTTCATTACCGCTCTAAAACTAAAAGCAAATACGCCTCTTCGGACAAACTCGCGGAGAAAAATAAATCCATTTAATCCGGAGCTGGGCACCTTACTGTCAAGCCGTGCACAGGAATAATGCAACAATCATTAAATCACCGACGCCACATGGAGTAAGGAATAATTGTTTTGTTATCCGAATAGTGAAAAGGCGACTGTGAGACAATTCCTCGAGGATTTCTCAGTCATACAAAAATGTAAACTATAAAGAAACACCCACGATGAATATAAAAAACCTCGACGAAACTGTAGACATGTGAAGAAAAGGTTAACAGAGGAATTATGTAAATCACATGCGAATGAGTTAAGAGCTTTTGACGCGTAGAAATTACAAAAATATGGGAATAAATCCGGGATTCGTGTTGACAAGGAAAATAGTTGACTGAAAACAACATAACTCCTCGATTAACATTAAGTGATTTAAAGCCATTAAAGAATAAAATAAAGACGAGGCAATGAGAAGAAATTTTTAAACATAAGAAGCTGGCGTGCTCCGGGGATGTAGTCAATTTGCGTGATATTTAATTTCAGAAACACAATTACCTCCTAACATTGTTGTTAACTTACTCATATCATCATTAGCAATTCACACATTGAAAATAGCAAACAGTCAACTACTTTCAATTCGAGTTACTACGCGAAATTACGTACCTATAAGATCTTACGGAAATAAACGTGCTTTCCTTAAACTAAAAAAAATTCCACAAAAACTTCGAGGATTAATGATTTGAAATCACAGAGCGGCAACAAAACTCACGGCGGACCTGAGACTTTTTGCCATCTTGTCATAAAGACATATAATAATCACTTTTAGCACTTCGACTCCACACTTCCATACCCATTAGGAAAGAAAATGATAGGTAACTGCTAGTCAGGTCGGATGCGAGATGAGTGTTCGTGATAAATTTAATAAATATTGCACGTCAACAACAGTGATTACTTCGTAACTCGACGATCACGACAAGAACACCGAATGTGCCTGCTGACGGATCGAAAGGTTCACGCAAAAGTAGTGTAAACATCAACTTTCATATCAATTACGTAAATTGCGCGGTAGATAGAAAATGCTAGTAAAAGGATTAGATTAAGATGTATTGTAAAAGTGGGGACACTTTCAAACATCAAATTGATTAAATTGTAAGGAATGTTTCATTGCACAATTTAAAAAGGCGCGAAGAAAAAAATAAGGAAAAGTAACTCCCACGATGTGTTGGTAATATGTTGACATGTACGACATGGTTAGTAATGACTAAGATGGAGCATTGATAGGGGAGCTACTACTAGGGGAGATAAAGGACTATCAACGCCTATAAAGTTTTCAAAAATGGAAGCCAAGTAATAACAAGTGTGAACAATAGCGACATGACAAACTCAAACCCAGGTCTCCCACCTTCCGGGCAGGTACGCTAACCACTGAACTACTATGCCGCGTCTCTTCCTCACTGTTAGGGATTGCTTTTGTGTAAAACACGGCATGGTAGTGCGGTTAGAATACCTGCCCGGAAAGTGGGAGACGTGGTTCGAGTCCCAGTCATGTCGCTATTTTTCACACTTATTATTCCTTTGGATTCAGCCGCACGGCTTCACTGTGCAAAGTAACACCTTTTCCTTGAAATGGAAGGGTTGAGGAGATCAAAAAATAAATAAAAAGACACTGCAAGGAGCTGGAGGTTAGGGCAAAGGATAGGATTTAAACGAAGGAGGTGAGACTGCTGAGCCTACGTATCACCATCTAGGAAGATCGAACTGACGTCGTGAGAGCTATGTAGGGTATTGTGGACCGAATTACAATTATTCTATGCCATTATTTAGTTTTAGTATTATTAAAGGATAGCCTAATGTAACAGTTAGAACGCTCAGAAACAATTTCAGAAGCTACGTCTTAAATGACGTTACCTCCATCCTTAAATCAAAACTTGATTGAATGACTGCATGTCAGACGAAATACGTTGAGCGCTCTCCATTATGAATGAAAGCATCTCTGGAATAAGGACCAAAACAAACTATCAGACTTCTCCAGTGCAACTTCTCTTACATTGTGCATGCGGGCCTAGTTAGTTTTTCTTAGGTTATTTTTTTTTACGCCGTCGACCTGAATACAAAGCTCTCCAGAGATCTCGGAGAAATTTTAATCTCGTCGGAGAGATTTTTTTGGGGGAAACTCGAGTTATAATGCAGCGGCAGAGAATGCGATAATTATCCCGCGATGCAAAGATGCATAGCATTAATCGGTGTACATTAATGGCACTTTCATCCAAAAGACTCGCTCTTCACTATAATCAGACTAAGGAATTCTACCAGCAGCTCTAATTCTCATCCAAGGGAAAATCTTGACTATCTCACAGAGCAACGAACCTCGTTCTTGAGAGTTAGTGGTCTCTTTCTTGTAAGGACACAGTCATAATGAACGTATCTCTCCTTAACACTCCTTATAGCATTACTCGTTAATATTCAATTATACCTTTATTGTAATTAAAAAAATTAAAGGTTTACTCTAAAGAGCTTTCACGCTGTGATTATCCTGACTGTTGCCTTCTTAATCTAGAGAAAAATTGCAATAATCGATGACTTAGATGCATTTAAATGTATGAGGAGTAGATGAAAATTTCAATTCAACGATTGCCAGGAAGAAATTTCAAATTAAATTATACAAATGGGCAAACTCAACGATAGTAATTAATTTGCCAATTGAATAAAATAGGAGTTTAATCAATACAGGACAATTATCTCATTCGAAGGTCATACACTGCAATGATTTAAAACTAGGAAGGCGGAGAGGTATTTTTAAAACTTACGGTAGAAAATTAAATGGTAGGTTATAATCATTATTTAATAATAATTATTATTATTTACTGTGCGAATCCGCCATTTATGTACACAACATCCTCTAAACCTATTTAATAAATATATAATACTACTACTACTGTCAGCTAATCCATATCAGCGAAAATTGTACAATTACGTTCAATAGACTCAAGGAAATACCTTGGAGAAAAGGTCTGGGGTTAGAGAATCAATTTTTTATAGGTGTATAAAATGAATATCTGACGATGATTCGCCACACATCTCGACATTTCCATATATCAACTTCTATGTTCCAGAAGTAATCAGGTAAACCCAAAATAAAAGTATAATGGAGTAATTCAGGGAAAAACATAGACTTCACTTCAATATCCACGTCAATGGGAAGCGCAGTAATTAATCTCCAAAATTACTTGAAAATTCTCATCATTTCTGTTCACACAAATGTTGAAATTAATCTCCAAGTAAATAAAAGTATATGTTCCTCTCCTCTAGAGATGAATTTTCCAATATTATCGCAAATAGAAAGCACAATTATGGGTGGCATGCATTCAACAGCGAAAAGTTTTATCGACCACTCCTCAAAAGAGATGCATGCATGCAAGGAAAGGCTAAGCTCTCCTCTCGTCTCTAAGTTAATGAGGCATATTTTGTGGCCCAAAAACGAAGAAGCAGGTTTCAAAGGATGCTAGAGGCGCCCACTGGAAAGATCGGCGATCTCTGGTACCATTCACGATCAAAGAACCGAGATCACGATTTGAAAAGTAGATTCTGATCCCAGGGCAGATCGAAATCATCGATTGGAGATAAAATCGTGAGCGAAATTATTCCACTTTTCATCTTACAATGAGAGGGCTAAAAAAATAAAAATAGCTCTGCTAGAAGTTAACGAGTTATCTTGGTTAATTTTATACCGACTATAATAACATTCCAGATCGAGGATTTCCACCTTTTCTCTTTCTAGTATCTTCATCAACGGAAGTCCCTATTTACCGATTCCTTCACGTGACGGTTTCTTTGTTTTTGTGTGATCATCTTTGCTTCTTATGTTTCCGGTACGAATTTGAGGAATTTACTCCAACTGTTCCTGGTTCTCAAAGATGATCGAGAAGGCCTTTTTTCTTTAGTGAGCCTAATGCCGGTCATTTTCCGTGTATCGTTTCACCAAAATCGTTCTTTATACAATCACAGTAATGTAAGTTTCCCGCCAGAAAAGCCTCTCTTATCTCTTATTAAGGTACTAGATTTCTCAATGTCTGCCACGCTAATTTCAAAGCAAATTATATGAAAGGCCAACTTACTGCTGAGATTAAGAACAAGCACACGAAGTGATGTTATTATATTTCGTCATAAAAGTTTTACCTTATCCGCTTATGAGGCAAAACTTCGGTTTGATCGGCGATAAGGAAACTAAAATCCCGAAAAAATAATATTTTTGGAAGGCGAGGAGTATATTATCTGAACATCTTAGTCTTGATAATAAATGAAAACAGTGCGTGCAATATACGAATCCTTATACTACTAAAACGGTTAAGATATTATTACACAACTTACACGAGTACATATTACACGACCTGTTCTTCTCCAGAATGAAACAATTGTGAGTCTTCTTACATTAACGTGCGAAGTTTCGCATGAGTGCAATTAAAGAAAGCGAATAGTTACACTTATAACACCATTAATGAGGAATTTACAGCTAAAGCACACCAAATTTACCAAATATTGCAAAACAATTTTCCTTCGAAGAATTGAAGCATACCCTAGCTCATACGGAAGAATCTTTCGCAGAAAAAGTCGCTTTAACTTCAAAGCATGCGAAATTTCCCGATAAATGGGAAGGGAAACCAGCCTGAGGACTCGCGAGTGAACAAATTTTCTTTAAAAAGTGGTACGGCAGCGAAGAAAAAGAGAGATCATTTCGCGAGATACGACGGGAAAAGGAACTCGAAATAATTCCGCGCATTCCGAAAGCTGTCTTTCCCAACTTCGTTCACCGTAAGACTATAAAGTGTATGTGCTATTTGAGACGGTCGATGCACATATTTAAAATATTTTGCTATAAAATGCGGTTCGCAAATAGGATTGGACGGTAAGTGCAAGGATCAAGTCGTTCTGCATAGAATATATATATTAAATTCAACACTAATGGGTTTACCAGAACCATTCAAACCAAGGCTGATGAAGAAACGAATCACCAAATGGAAAAATAAAGACGAAAAGGTATTTAAGGCAGAGCACGAAATGCAGCTAAAAGCTAGCAAGTCCGCCAATAAAAATTTTACTTCTTTGAATTTTCATACAACTCTTTTTAAATCTTTTACACCCAGAGCATTTTGTGAAGGAATATTATTCTTGAAATTCATAAACGGCCTAAAAATTATGTAATACCCAAGACACGTGAAAGAAGTAATACTAAAAACCATTACCTTACATGGTTCTTAAGTTCGATTACCTGGCAGCTTGCGGTCAGAATATCTTTTAAAATACATCTACAAAATTCCCGTGATTATTGTAACATTATCGTTATTTAAAATATCCTAAAGAAGATGATCATTTCCTTTTAGCAATACAGCAAATAATAGCTGGATCGTGCTCAGATTCTCGTGCTCAGATCGTGCTCTCCAAAATCCGGCTATTTTTAGTACAACATTGCGATAGTGCTGTTCCTAATTCCAGGTATTTCTAGTTATATCAACTTTAATTGATTCGAGCATTGAAGAGATTCCTATGATCTCATTCAGAAATACTTTACAGAATCAGAAATACAGAAAATTCACTCAGTTGGAAATCATAAAGTAACTTTAAGAATTATAGGTGTGTTATACAGTGTACATTTTAGAAGTTGGCATTGTGTACAGATAAATACATATGCACCATTTTCAAGAGCGACAAGCAACACAATTCTAAAAACAACTTCGGATAATGTTCCATTGATTCAAAGACCTCTAAACGAAAACGTCCAAAACATTTCTTGCGAGCCCCTTTTCAATGCACCCTTCAATCAAAAATCTCCATAAGAAACCTGTAGAAAATGAGCGAGAGGAAAATGCCCAACTTGTTACAAGAGTGGGGTGATTTCATTATTTCGAACGTATGAATTCTCCGGGTGCATAACTCATAAACACTTGCGGAAAAGTATGAGATGCAGACTTTCCGTTTCGGAGATTCCCACTCTCTTCTCTATATGGAAACGTGAAGATATCGCCCACAGATTATCATTATGAAGAAGGATTGCAAGAGAGGACTGTTCTGCCTATATACATGAAATATCTCAAAGGCCATCAAACCCCTGGCGGTATTAACCTCGCCTGCCGCTTTTCCCTGAGCGTGGAAGATGCATTTCCCACGCGACACTGAGCGTTTCACGATCTCGCCAGTGGAACGGTTTGATTTCAAATGCATGATGCCTCCGAGGAATGGTATTCTAGAAATTTCGCGAATTTTCATTTTCCGAATGCTCATTTGCAATAACATATCTCTCATATTATCAAGATGATTGGACAATCAGGACTCCTAGCTCCAGTAAACATGCATAGAATACGATCGAAAAGAATGTAAGAAAGCCTAACAAATTGAATTAATTATAAATTGTTTAATGTTTATTTCATGGATTATCCCATATAAGTGCACGGGGATAATAATTTCTATAAGAAATTTACGTAAAGTAGGCTTTCATGACTTGAAAACAGTAGAATAAATATTATAAATAATGGTAAGAAATATATTGAGTTATTATGATCTTACAGCAGAATGTTTTTGTGCTTAGGAGGACCAGATATATACGATAATAGATAATTTTTAAACTAAATGACGTCCCGTCATGCTTGACGGGGGCGTTTACTAGTATATAATATAATATGAATTAATAAAAATGAAAGACGGCAAATCTTGCGTAGCACCTAGAACTTCCTTACGGCATACTGGGGATCTCTCGAGTATTCAGCCCTAAGGCCGGTTGGGACCTCATCCCCTCTACCATCTGCTGCGAAGAGCTAGGAGAGGGAAATGAGACTTACTAAGCAAGATGAGGAGTGTGGGAGATAGCCCTTGCTTTCCTCAGGACAGAATGATATAAGCAGAACAAGCCCACGTTAGTGAAGCACATTGAATCTAAGAGTAACACTAGTAGTAGTATTATTGTTAAAAGTGCTTCGACTGCTTTGGTCATTTCGCACGTACGCCCCCACCGGGAATCGAACCCGGGACCGCTTTCGCCGAATTCGAACGCGTTGCCCACTTGGCTATCCGGGAGTAACACTTTTCGTAACATTTCATAAGGGGAAACCTTACTTAACACTATTATTCAGCATAACTCATACCTAAGCAGCTATCAAACCACCACAGCCGTGAACAAGACGGACAAAAGTATATAAGTAAGAGGCACATTTTTCTCTATCCCGTACCAAAAGACAGCATACTGAGGATACATACATGAGAAGTTGGGACACTTTACAACCCTTGAACAACGTTAGCAACAAAATAGGACTGTAAAGATTATAATCACGAAGAAATGTTTTTGATTCTTTTCCTCTGAGGAAACCTTCCATGTTATTTCCGTGGGGTCAATGTCAAATCACTCCGCATTAACATCAACCACCTGAAAATATCGATCCCAATCCTGCCTCAAACAAATGAGACCAACAAATCTGAACACGTCACGTTCCGACATAAAAGAATCCTCCAATCATCCTCTTGAACGAATTACGGTCCAATAAGCGAGCCGTGCGATTTGCTGAACGGGAAATATACTGCGAGGCTAAGCTCTGGAAAAGACTTCCTCGGTGACAAAAGAAGCATTCAACCCAATTCGAAAAAAAGACAATCGATAATAATTTTTTTACATCCGCGTCAACTCAATCCGTGCGAACGGAAACGATACCGTAGGCGAGGGTCAGGCCATAACTAGGCCATCGGCAGTCATATACTCGGCAAGAATCTCGCGTGACTTCGATCAGACGAAAATACACGGTCAAAATCTACATCTAGATCTTCTCGGAACTTGTGAGAGGAAGTAAGGAGGGCAAAGGCGTTACGCGGGCACTTGCTAGTTACCCCGCGGCGTAACGCTAATCAACCTATTCGTCCGATGGGATACGACGGAACTCGAGGAGAAAGAATCCGTTCGCGGCGATATTGATTTTCGTGGGTGAATGGCTCTTTCACGGACTGTCCAAATAGAATTCCCCGATAACAACAAAAATGTTGGGCATCCTTTTACGTCAACGCATCTTTATCGTTCATCATATTACTAGGATCAACTTCCTGCCATGCGGCAGTTCCACCAGACTTTTTCCTTCCCAGCGCACATCTCACTATTTTATACTTTTAATAACTAATGGTAAAACCCATTGGAAATGAGAACTAATTTAATTTCACATGACAGCTTGAGAGCTAAATAATTTTCCAAATGTTCAAATCTCAACATCTACAAATGTTCAAATTCGAAAAGAATAACAATGAAGACATTTAACTTTTTCAGTATTTTTACTTTCAAATTCTTTGTAACAATACGTAATGAACAAACTTTTATTTTATGCGGAGCCACTGAGCTAATTTACGCCACACCGCTGCCCGCCATTTAGGAAGCACTGCCATAACAAATATAAGTAATAATTAAAAATAAAGAAATCAGTTTCCAAATATCACCACTATTGTGCATAATCATTTAAATATCTTTATTCAGATACCTTAAAGATACGTGCCAAGAGGGCGATTTTAAACAACTTAAAGTAGCAACAATTTTATGCTCCAATTCTTTCCAAGTGGTCGTTAAATTATTACTTAAAGAAAAACATCTAACAGATGTATAGTATACCATAGTTTTGAACGAACATAAAAAGTGAACAAAAATATGGCACGTAAATTAATTGTATTATACTAGTGTTGACAACAACACCACTCCATGAAAACACACACTTCTGCATGAAAAAATTGTGGGAGTACCACTTACGAGGTTAGGATTAATTAGTTAAATATTTTACGAACGTATTCAGTGGCTTCTCGCCCAGTTAAAAATATAAATAACGGAAAAATTACCGTTCACAGCATTTGCTATTATTACAATACTATTTACTACGGAAAGAGAAAAGTAAAAGAGAAGAAAAAGATTCACGTGGAGAGATTTCGAACCCCATACCATCGGTCCCGTTTTCCACCTCCCTACCACTACGCCAAGAATGTAAGACTGCGCGAAAATGACGAAGAATAAAATTTTTTCTTTCTCGTCAATTTTCTCTCGGAACCGGGCCTATGGGGAAGAAACCCATCACACTTCACTCTATATGAGATAGGTCACATCGTGGTTCTCAACATCGTTCTGCCAACTGCTCCTTGTAAGAAGTGTAAGGAAATAACTTTTCATGGGAAGCAAACCTAAGCCTACGAAAAATTTAATACTAAATACTATTTCCAATTATAACATAAAATTACTTTTACAATACATAATTTGTTTTGCGATAAGAATTATCTGACGTATTCTACAAGATAAAGTCAGAAACAGTTGACTTTGCTTAGAATCGCATTGTTTTGTGCACCCTGACATTTGTGTTAGTAAGTGTGCCGAGGAGTCAGGGAGGTCGAGAAGAATGCCTCGAGGAAACAACAGGGCGTCCAATTATTCCATACCGGTTACGGACCGAAGATCCTCCACTATCATTTCCGCATTTTGATTTCTCACGCCCACTGCAAGACCAATGATACAACTCGCTTCGATGCTTCGCAAATTTCCAACTTACTTACGAAATCCTTTGATTACTTTAATTACACGAGGAAAATCAAATCTTTAAAGATCAAAACATCCTGTCCTTTTTCGGAAATAACAGGAAATTGCAATCCGAGTGATGACTGAGTGAAATAAGGAAACTTCGAAACCGAAATCCAGTTTCATGGACAAATCTCTTCTCACATCACCAGCACTTAGAAGTGCCGAAGCATGACATTTGCAATGACCCTACCTGTCGAGGCACCAATAAAAACTTAATTATAATTCTAGCATGACATTTAACAACACGCAACTTATTTCTAGGGATAATCAAACTTGGCCTCTTTTTTTTTACAAAATTCTTCACACTTTTCTGAATTTGCATATATTGAGAGAGTTTCGAGATTTATGAACCCCGAATGTATCTAGAGGGGGCCCTCTGATTTTACAGTAGGAGAGACTGGCTCACACCGTAATTCACTATTTCCCCTCTCATTTTCCCAATTTTCAACTCAAATTCAAAAGAGCCGAGCTCTTTTATTAATTCGAAATAATTTTCAACATTAAAGTATTAGAACGATGACACAAATGCAACAACAGTAAAAGAATAGGTCAATTCCCAAACCGCATATGCGACAAGAAGGATTACACAACCATGCACGGCGTGATTTTATCGATGACGATAATACACTTGTCCGTAAATAACCGCTTACTGCATTCCTAAGTCCAATGTCACGGCACACCCAAATATATGTATTTACGGAGCGCTATGCTTATGTTTTCTCACAATCGACGTTTTCATCTTCCTTCACCATGGTTACGAAGAGTGGGCCAAGGGAACGAGAGCGCTAAGCGACTAAACAAACCGCGCCTCGCAGCAAACCTCGAAAGCGGTAACTGGAGGCGTGCGCAAGAAAATCTTTAGGAAGTTCCGAGACGGAAGGAGAACTATGGGATACCGTGAGACTTGGGCATTTCCCTCCTCAGGAGACAAGTCCATTAAGACCACCACGAAGTTTTTCAACGGGTTTACCAGTTTGATTTCAAAGCGCCACTTAAAAGTTTTCCGTTAGAATAGGTAATTTCAGGTGACTTTAACCAACTTCGTGATTGCATTCTTCAAATAATCATCAAAACGAATTCCGTTAAAGAAGAAAAGGGTGGTGGTAGAGTATGGTTAAGGTTCTGAGAGGGACGGTATCTGGGGAACTTAAGGCAATGCACGAATCTGGAGTAAGAGACATGCAAGGAAAGGAAATTGATGAGGAGAATTGGGAATTGAATAGGTTATAGGTTGCATACCTCTGAAAAAAATTAGGTAAGAGTAACTTCATCCGACAATAAGCGGCAGATTTTTCTGAATTACCAAAAGGTTAACTTTTAGATATATTTAATAATGAGCAAAGGAAATATACCGAAAATCCATGAGTAAAGTACCCATTTTCATGTTTAAATTTTTTTTGGAAAACTATTTCACGCTCATGAGCAAAGGAAATATACCGAAAATCCATGAGTAAAGTACCAATTTTCATGTTTAAATTTTTTTTGGAAAACTATTTCACGCTCATGACATTCGGATAAAATACGACCCTAATGCGATTGAATAAACGGCATGCATTTATAATAGACATCCAAATATAAACATGAAATGGGTTTTAGAATGGTAGGGTAAAAAATCGTGATAATCGAATTGGGACGTAATTCAATAATTAAAAAGGCAATACAGGATTTTCCCATTGTTTAACAAGGTCATACTCTTGTAGGCACTTGTTATTTTTGGTAAAAAAGCACGAATTTTGCAAAACTGAAGCGCAATATTTAGAAAATAAACTTAAAAAACGATTTAAATTTTAGTATTAAATCTTTTAAATGAAATTCGCCCAAAAATGAATCAAACTGTTCCACGATTTATAAAGAAAGAGGTCTGAGCATGAAAAATCATATATGGAAATTATACATTCAAAATAGTATTAAAATCAACCCTTCCAGGATGTGATAACATTAATTTAAAGATTTTCTATTTTCTGATGAAATATCTGCAATTTACGATTATCCAAAAGAAGACATATTCCACTTTGGATTGTTTGGGACTCAATCTCAGACACAAATTCTACATCTTCAACATTTCAAGATTTACAGTGGAAAAATCAACGTCACGGTTCTCTCAAGAAACCGGCTTCCAGCCATGATATAATTATCGCGTCGTTGTTTGTCTCGTATTTGTTTATCTCGTAACGTACGCTCAAGAATTATCAAACAGTATGTAGACCTTGTCCTTCTTAAAAATGTTTCGACCCTAAACATAACGCTACGCTACGTTTCCCGTCGGTAAAACGTTTTTCTGTTACGACTTTTATTCGAGATCAAAATATCGCCACGTTATATATAACGGATTACAATTAGGAGTATATCATAATGTATAAATATTAATGCGTACTCACTTAAATGGAATTAGTAACCAACGAGGAAATGTTGTCACGGATTTAAAACTTCCAATAAAAATATTTTATATAATATCGAAGGCGAAAGACAGTTCCTAGGGTGTACGGAATATATACCTGATAAAATTTTCCAAATACAAAAAAGTTTTCCGAGGAATCTTAACTTTATATTTAAAAAATAAGTATAAACATAGTTGAGTAAATACGAAATAGCCATGAAATGATAGTGCGAAACATTTTGTAAATGTGACGTGCCGACAGAATTTTCTGGAGAGCAGCTTTAGTAGGACACGTGAAGGTAAACGCTGTATATCGCTGTTCCAATTCAGTATTCGTGAGCGGGTACGCGCGCGTTTTACATACAGCTGATCGTTGTCGACTTTAATGTTCAGCGACAAAATAGAGCATTCCGCGATGAGAATATTAATTGCGCTGTTCAAGGAGAACCTACGAAGCGTACTCTTCAATCCATACGGGTAGGAGTGGCAATACCTTATGATTAACGTGTGAAGCTTACTCTTACAACACAGCTCTTATCACTCTGACAGCGTCCTTCAGAATATAAGAAACTAGAGAAGGGCTGAATTAAACCAAGCGCACAGCCGAATGGTTGACGGACTTCAGGCCCATTGATTCTAAAGTACTTCCTTGATACCTTAAGGAGCTACGTTTGCAACATTTGCCAATATTGGCCAAGTTTCAATTCGTAATAGTTTAGAAGATGAAATTATGCTAAACTTTAAAGTGAAACTTTCCTTCTAAAACTCAGTTTTATTTTATTGAGAAATAATTCAATTCTGAATAGTTCTCTAACCATCCTTCCAATAACAAGGTCCCACGTTTGAGTCCAGTAATATACTGGTTATTCGTCGTTAAGACTTGAATTTTTTTACGCCTTTCATCGCAATTTTCATCGAATGGATGTTTGTGGAGGCATTTCTGAATAATATATAATGAAAATTTTGAACTTGAATTGTGACACGTTTAATGGATTATTAAGATAAAATCTCTTTTTTTAACGTCTTTCAACAAAGCTTCCTGCAATTTTACTTCGGAAATGAAGTATCAGATTCTGAAACGTAAGAATTCAAGGCCAAATGAAATCCACAAAAGATTTCCTGCGATTCATAATTAAGGTATTCATAATTTTTCATTATTTCAATTTTATTTAAATAAAATCAACATCTATGAATAAGACTTAATTAAACCATGCGAATAACAGGACTTCTCTTAATATGCTTTTCAATCTGAATTAACTTAATCCGAGCTAACTTAACTCAACCATGAGACTGGAAGCGAAACTGGAAGCTTTAAATCATTTTCGCAAACATTAGAGTACCAATAAAAATGTCCAAAACAAAGTTAATTTTCAGACAACGATAACCATCACGTGATAAAATTTCTTTCCCAATCTAGAGGTTACGAGGATATTTTAGACCCAATGGAACATTTTTCGCGTCCTATTTCTTCATCGCGTCACCAGCAAACAGGCTGCTAGATAAGAATTTACCTTCAAGAAATATCCACCAATTTTCATCCGTCTCCGACAATGGCATTTTATCGACCGACTATCTATTTTAAAGCAATAGTTCCTGCAAACCTTTTTGGCATGCAATTTTGCGCAGTCGTTTAAATATTCTACAGAAGAAAGAACTTTCAGAAGCTGGGAAACTATCTCCGAACAAAGGCATTCATTTCACCGGGAAACCATGCATGAAGAGGAAAACCGGCGAAGTCTTAGACACGCTATTCATACAAAATGTTACTTCAGCGTGGATTCCGAGGCCTTGAGTTAATGATAGCATTTCGTTCGCGAGCGCATGAAGTCTTTTAAGCCGCGACTGAATAATCAGAAAGCACTCTGCGGGATGCGATGGATATAGGCATCAGACAAGAGGGAGGATAGAAAGAGATGCGGATTTGAAGAAATCAAATTATATTTAAAGTTTATATTACCAAGAAAAATAACTACTACTTCAATTCATAAGTGGCAGCTAGAAACGAAAATGAAAAGGCAAATTCAGTTTGAATCGATCAAAAAGATGACATGAGATATGCAATCCATTAAGAGGAGTAGCTTCTCGCTCTTTGCAATAGGCGAGTAGTTGGTTTCAAAGCAATCATTTGTTCAAACAGAGTATTAGATGGCCAGAAACTTGAAGCACTTCGAACCGTATAAAACATTTACTTTACGTTCGCCTCGTCCAAACGATTCTTGCGTTTTCGCTTGACGTAATGGTTGTCCTTCCATTTCCAGATGATATTCACCGATTCTGTAAGACTATTGGAATACTGCATAGAATAATATTAGGTATAAAATCTTTCGCCCTATAGTTAATTAACATATTGAAAGTTATCGAAATACCTTCCGAGAGGTGATGCAACTTAAATAAAACACCCTGATGGCAACTCAAACCCTATAAAGTGGTGAAATTTTATTCGTTGAAGTGTAGATCAAAGATACCCTCGTGAGAACTGTGATCTTGTGAGGAAAAGCCAAATACTACAATCTCTTAATTTAATGCCAAAATATACAAACCACGAGAATTTTCTGCGGAAGACAATATTAGCAAGCATTCACATTTCAAAACAGGATTTCCGTTCTTTATTAACAGAAATGTAACCTCTCGTGCCGTATGAAAGGAAATATTTCGAATCAGTACAACACATGTGTCTCCGGAAAGCTTTTGATAATTATATCCAATCGTAACGTTTGATGAATTATTTTTCCACACACGGCATGCCAAATTGAAGTATTCATAATATTATATTTCTAGAACAATTAATGGCACGAAAGTATACTTCTTAGAATAATATAATTTAACTAGTTAACCGAATTTCATAATGCACAGGGTTAGATGTAAGAAGAAACTCAATATCCGGTAATAAAGCTTATTTACTATCATTATTGCATTAAATATTAAGACTTGCTATTTTATGAATAAATTCTTTTCAAAATAAAAGTTAACCTTAATTTTGCCAAAATTCTTCATTAACTATCCCTATCACTATCGTTCGCTATTCGATGCTGCCCCCTTAAAGGTTGTGCGGATCTGTTTTAATTAGAGAATTATGCTTCGAGAAAAGGGATGCATAGAATGGCATGACTGCTTTGTTTCCTCTTTTCATGCCAGCAGAATATGGTGAAACCACTTAAGAACGCAGGATTCTTACTGTTCACCTTGAGATGTCTCCGGTGATAAACGAAATCCTGCAAGACAAGGGTAAAAGTGAGCGTCATCCGGGACGGGGAAGAGGAAAGCCCGAGAACGGCGGTCGTTTAAGGAAGCTGCCGAACGAGAAGCAAATGAACGCACAGGTGGCGAAGAAAAAAAGACTATCTCTCACGACTCATGCAGACAGATGGATCTCGTTAGACTGCATCGGGGAGGCAAATGAAGGGCTTCCCGTACTCAGTCTCCTTGTCTTGAGTCGCATGCAGCAAGTCCTGCACTCTACGTATACGATAAAAGAATTTCAGGTCATACAAGAAAAACTGATCTGTAACGTAGACCATAAATCTAAAAACTAAGTTTCCCGAAAAATTTTGAGCTAGCTAGTCTCCTGGCTCTATGTATGGTAGCAATATCCACATTTACGACATTCGTGTATATAGTAATCAGAAAAAGAAACAATAAGAGACTATAGAAAGTAAAGATTAGGAACTACAAGTCCATAAACTTGAGGGGAGGGCCCCTATGGGAAAATGACACTTGATCACATAGGGTATTAAGTTCTATGTGACACTTCGTGACAGAGGAGGGTTCAGAAATCCCAAAAATGCCGAGTCATCATCTAAGTAGGACCCATAAGCCATCGAGGTTCGCGAAGCCGGCATTTTATCACTGCTGCATGGGATCAATCGATTCGGAAATAAAAACAATCGGTCATAATATAACATTCCCAAATGCTACCTCGCTTCTTTATGCCCCTGTACAAGGATCTACCCCCCATTTGGGAGGCCACTAGCGCCCCTTTTGGGAAACACCGATATAATATACAAATTTGATATCACTTTTGTCTAAATATTTTAACATTTTCCTAGATGGTACGCTAATCGAACTTTGCTGCATACTTTGTAAAATACTCGAAAAGAAATTTTTGAATAAATGATTATAAATTTAAGCAGTAGAGTACGTTTACGAAGAAAAAACATAACATGTGAAATCATGCGCCACAACCAAAGCTTATTTGTTGTGTGCTTACGCTTCGCGGCACACCGGTGAAGAAGCTCTTCTATGGTATATTATTTCTGGGAATGACTTCGCAAAGCTACGAGGGAGGAAATCCGTGTGAGGGTGACATTGACGAATCATATACAGTAAAATATGATAAATTAGACACCTGAAGTTGGGTCTTAAGGTTAACTCAAGGATAAGGAGGGTTCAATCGATCTCCCGAAAAAAGTTTTATGACTTAAGTGTGCACTTTCACAAATAATTATCAAGAGTGTTAAAAATGAAAAATGATCCTTAATACAAAAATTTTCGAGTCATAGATACCGGAAATTTTGATAAACTATTTTTGTGCGACTCTCAATTGATTAACGCAAAATCAAAGCAGAGCCTAAATCTCGAAATTCATCACTCACAGGACCATCAACACGAGACATGCTGAAAGTGGTATAAATTGGAAGCCCTTTAGGCAGGAATTTTACTTTCCCAGACCCGATATTTGGAGTCCATTTCCTTTGGGATTCTGAGCCCCAGGGACCCTAATCTCCAGGTTCTCCCGTCGCATCGACTTCGGCCTTTTTCCGCCTTTGGATTTTACCATTCACTAATCCCACAAGACGACATGCTGTCTGAGAGGTTCCTCCAGCAACACTCTGCATTATGTAACAAACCTTCGGTGGAAAGGCGATTTGGCAAAGATAGAAGAATCGCCGGTGACGTTCTCTTCGGGTTGTGCCGAGGACACGAAAATGTTGCGCAGGCACGCTTTTCCTCTGGAACGTCACCTCTCACGGAGGTAAAACGTAATTGATTCGAGTCGTGAGGGACCTTCAAGATGCGGATTTCGCATCCTTTGAGGTGTGTGTCACTTCTAATTCCGCGCACTCGGCGACTCTGAAGAACACGACTTTTCTCCGCGACATGAACTACGTTTCCGACGCCAGAAAAGAGGCGCGTAAAGTGCAATTGTTGACAGCGCGTTTGCTTTCTACACTTGCGGTAAAGCAAGCAGAGAAGGCATGTTTATTTACCCAACCCGTCATGGCGGACCTTTAACGGCCCACGTGACGGCGTTGTTGATGTTGGATCTTTCCGGCAGGTGTGCCAAATTTTGTTTTATTGGCTTCAGCGCCGTATGGATTCGCGGATATTTACGACTTTTACACTATCGTTTACATATTTGATGAGTGAAAGTAAATCTTTTACCGTACAACTCTTCAAGCGAAATACAATCGAACTGTTTTAAATCCTTTAACTGCGCAACTCTTTTTTTAAATTAACTCTCTTATGGGTGTGTATTTTTCCAGATAAGCATATTCTATCAATTATCCTGCGCCATCCAAAAATTATGAAGTAATTTTATGTTTATATTTTCAACTTACATCCTTTTACGCTGAAAAAGTGTTTTAGGATCTCTGATATGTAATAAGGTCAAAAACATCAATACATGATGGGAAAATTAAAGAGCAATAGTTATAGCGCGCACATTATCTACATCTCGTATTGAAGGAAACAACTGAAAATTATAGAAATAAACAAGAGAATCGACAATTCAAAGAACAAATACTGAAAATAAATTAAATTTGGAGATTCACGCGTTGTAACAAAAAATGGGAAATATCCACATATTTTAAAAACTTTTACATCAGAGAAGATGAAATGAAACTGGAGTGTAATAAATTAACTAAATTTGGATTTTGGATATATTCTTCTACCCTTTCTTGACAATATCAAAAGTATTCATGAATCTTAACATAACCTGTTTACCTCACAAGGAAACTTCATTTGGAAATCATTACCTAACGACGGCAGATTTATTTTTGCTTATTGGATTGAAGAGATAATCAATATGACCTTAGCTTAAATGTAAATAAAACAACCGAGTAAAAATTTCCATTTATTTGGCGCCGCGGCCGGTTTTAACGAACAACGTAATCAGGGATTCATTTTACCTTCACACTGCGAGTTTGAAAGATTGTTTTTCAAGTCTAGAAATTTATTTTCACTAATGTCATCGCGCTATATATAGAGAGGCTAAAAGAAATTCTCCACTCCTTAAGTGACAATGTATGCATACCCTTTTTGATTCAATATTGATGGATTAAGCTAAAGGACGTGGAGTTCGTTAAACAAAAAAAGCAACTGCATACACGATAAAATTGCTGACTAACTCCTTAGATGCATAATACGAATAATAGTAGGCCAATAGTGACTATTTTCGAGGCACCCCTAAGCTACTCTAACGAACACTTAAGAAATGGAAAATTTGATTTATCTAGAACGTTGGGAAATTGCTAATAAACATTAATTCAGTTGACACACCAATTATAGCCAATAAGACTTAGCGGGCATCCTTCAAGCGTATTATAGACAAGAAATTTCCATAAAAGGGAAAAATTTTCCTTAACTTCCGAAAGGTCACGAACAACTGCGACGTAATTCCATGTTGGAACCACGCGAATCAACGACCTGACGCTGTTTGTTTACCCGATGGCGTGGAACCCAAAAATATACTTTTGCGTGATGGATTTTTCCGAGGAACATAAAAAGGACACTCGACCTTGACTCAGGAAAGGTACTCTGAGAGGTTGCCACAACATTACCTTAGAGGCAATAAATGCCGTATCCCATCAAGCTAGTCTAAAAAAAATACATCACAGCATACCAGAGGTGGCCGAGCTTGTTTATCTGCCTATTTCAACGGAAAAAAAGCAAAATTTATGCATCAACAGCATGTGTGTTAGCAACCTCTGTCGGCTTATTCGTCTTGAGGCGAAACAACATTTTTCTGACAAAAAAAACTATAAACAAAAACAAGACTTGTAGATGCAATAAACCGAAAGAATCGCAGAATATGTGGCTCATAAAATTCAGAATTCACAACTATAATCGGCGAGCTTACAGATGGACTTATATCTTATTTTCTAAATCTAAAGTCTGCGATATAAAAGTTCGAAGTAGTTCAAACAATATTCTCGGTAATGACAATTTTCGGCCAATAAAAAGGCCATGATAATAGCTATTTAATCTAATTTCCCGGTATAAACACGGCCACGAGTTTATACCGAGACAAAGTAATTTCATTATTATTGCTGAGGAATCCACACTGCAGGTAGATGCAGGATCTATTGATGGTGAGTAAAATGCGGAAAATAAAATGAATAACAATTAAAATTCATCGCAAACAAATGAGAGTAATGAGAGCAACCGTTACGTGCCTCCCGAGAAGAGAGGTAAACCCCACGGAAAACCTTCCTTGGTAAAGATGTTAGAGAAAATAAAAAACGTAGCACAAAGTTAAAAAATAACAATTTCCAATGGGGAATGTTTCCTAGTAAATAAAAATATTCGAAATTACGAAGTCTTTCTTAATTTCCTTGTTACGGTGTTCCACGAAGTGAGGCCAACAAATCTGATTATAAAGCGCACATTTATCAATTTTTTATTACGCTTTCACAGTGAGCCGGACATTCTACATTAAACATTTAATATCGTGAATATAAATACTGAAAAACATCTTCATCGTTGCGGAATTCAACACTACCACCCGGGAGTGTTGAATATCAACTTTCAAATCTCACATTAAAAGGCGTAACTTCCTGGAAACTCAAGAAGCGAGATTATGCACGTAGCATCTCGAAAAAATTACGGAATGAAATAATGCAATATGGACTTCGCATTGCTGAGGAAAATATTACGAAATTCATCATTTTGGTAAGTTGACGTGGGATCGTATTCATAACGTCAGACTAATGCAGTGCAATTTCCCCTAAATAATGTGCCATTATTAGCGGTGGGAAAGATTTCAATCCCTCTCTCCACTGCCCATCCAACTGGATTGGCGAAAATTCGCACCAAAGAAAACTCCCGATGAAGGCAATTTCTTAAATCACTTCACTTTAGCTTCGATAACTAGTTCTATGGAAGTTGAATGTCTGTCATCTATTATGTGATAACTCTTGTCTCGCCTCGAAACGTCGGAAGCCAAGATTCTCACCATTGCGAAAAGGAGTCTTTTACGTCATTAAACTCTCTATTACCGTCGATGAGCAGGTTTTTGAGCGACCTATGAGCATCATCATCTCTTAAGTCCTTTTATATTCGCCCCTTTGTGAAGGGCGCGAGTGGTTGCCCCCAAGGCCCACGAACCCGGCAGTTGCCTCCAAGAAACCAGTCTTGCAGGATCGCGATAGTAGATAGAACAGAAATTTTCGTGGATCGCGAAGGAGCCGAATCATGATGGAATTTACGGGGGCTATAATGTATGGAGATAAAGGGAATGGGCAGGAGAACCATTTGCCGGAAGGACTATTTAAACGAGTCGCAGTCGACGAGAGAAGGAACCGAATGCTGAGTGGTTATTAAAAGGGGAGGGAGAATAGGTCAACATCCTTCCACTGAAATACAGCTTGCGTAACCTTCGTTTATTATTATCCGAGAATAGCAAACGTAGATACATCATTTTAGGAAAATCAGGGCTTGGATGACCTCGGGAAGGTCGGAAGGATTTGAAGGGTGAAATACGATTCCGTGATTTTCCACGTTTACTAGTTGACATCAATATTTCGCAAAACCATACATCGACAAGATTTATAGATTTTTTTAATGAAAAATAATCACGAACTGTAATGATTCTTTAATGCCATTATTTTATAGTAAAACGTAGCAATTTGGTCAGAGGACGAGACGACAAGGGTCTTCAACGGTCAAATTAGATTGTTCATCTGTATCTGAACAAGTACCCAGCGAGTGATGGACTAAGTCTATTTCTCTCATTCCTTACTTTAGCTTATGGTCCATTTAATGGTTTTTACAATCAGGTATTAACTAGATTAACATATATGCAAAAAGTAAAACTTAACAAGAGAATTATAACATATAAGATACATCTTCATTAATTTTAAATATTTTTATTATTTTTTAAATTAACCATTGGTTTAAGCACAAAATTAAAACAAAGATAACTTCCACTCTTAATCTCTCTAATTGAATAAGTAGTAAACTTATGCAGGACACACGTAGTCTATGGGATGAGTTCATAGCCGTGGAAAAACTGAAAACTGGGCACTATACAGGGAAGACTAATCTCAAACCAAAATGTTATGTAAATGAAAAAAAATGCATAAATTATGATATTCTTTAAGCGTACTTGTTTACCGGCATAATAAATATAATGGGTTGATCACGAAATTCTGACATTAACAATCAGATTTATCGCCATGAACTACGAGCGTTTATAAATATCCGAAAAGGATAAGCTTTTATGTTTTATCTAAGTGGTCTAAATCAAGAGATAATATCCATCCTTGGATGTTATTCATGCAAATCCTAATTTTAACTGCTTCAAACAGGATTTTTGTCATATGATAGTTAATCAATCTTCTTCTTTACCGAAATCTTCCATCTTTCTATGAGGAGGTCATCATTGCGAATGAAATGTTAAAAGTAGGCACTGTTTTTATGGCGAAGTTTGAGCTTCGTAAACACCGTTAGCTTCGCCTCTGATCAAATCAACGTAAACGTAAGAAACCATAGCTAATAACGGTCGGTCGGTTATTAGCCGACCAATATCTTTATAATAAAAATTTTAGGCGAATGGAATTCATGGTCTTACAGACCTACATACTCCTTACGAAAACATCCACACTCCATTTCAAATCACTCCGATTCTACATGTGGACCCATTGAGTTACGCATCTCCACCTCAATACTCGTAAAAGCGCCGCCGTCTCCCAGTCCAGAAGACTTAAGGGAGGCGGTACCTCCCTTGTTGTTACGAGTGACTCTCGGCGGGGGAGTTGAAGCACGTGGTAGGAGGAAACGTCTACGTCAACACCTGGGGAGGAAGGCGGGCGGGTAAGGAGGCAAACACGTGCTGCCGCTCACGGCTTTGAGAAGGCATATCGCATTCATTAACGAGTCTGCAGAGGTCCCAAGTGGAGTGGGGATGGGGAGTGGTGGGTGGAGCGGTTCAAGAGGAAGATAGGATTCCGATTGCGGGTGGACGTCGGCGAGATGCTATCGATGGAGAGTTCCCTGTCAGCCCTGGGGGTAGGCGTGTGTCGACGGATGGTGGGGGAAGCCTCTGGGATGGAAATTGCGCCAGAAGAGACTTTCTGAAAGGGGGTGCCGAATAGGCGGGGCGAGGAGCTGGCTGGAGTCCTCTTTCAGTTGGCAGAAGGTTTTAAAGGAAAAACCGATAATTTAAGAAAATTATTAAAATCTAGAAAGCCCCTGCGGATAACTCGAGAAATGCAATCAATATTTAAATTGATGCATATAATAATACTGATACTGATAAAATATGAACGAATTCATTCATCAAATAGGCAAAAACTTGTGAAAGTTATCCAAGAAATTATAAATTCGTAAATATTAAATAGAAGTATAATTCGTAGTAATTAAACTACCAAAAGGATTTGAAAGTACGAGTTTGTAACATTGAAATTTCAAAAAATAATTACATTTTAGAGGGAGAGGTAGAAACCAAAACTTCGTTTTCCAGCGAATGATCTATGCAACTGGTTTCCAAGGGATATTCAACGAAAAATGTTCGAATCTAATATAAACACTTGTCATCAAGTATGAATTGATAATAACAATCTAATGTTGAAAAACAAATTTATTTTCATCCCAACTTCATCGAAAATATACACACACAAAAACTGAACCGATGTATGTACCATTACCAGGAACAGACGTTTCAATTACAAAAACCCACTGAGCAACCAAAGAAATTATGCTGAGGAGTTATTAAATAAGATTAGTCCCATACCCTGTAACTGCTCTCTTAGAAAAAATCATCTCCAATTGAGAGTAACTACAATTTACCATAAAACATTAGCATTCTCTGGGTGGAAAAGGGCGGGAGAATAAATAAAATCATGGGCAGGACCGTTTAACTTGAGACAGTTCCGTTAACGAGATATGAATTTCAATGGACACGCTGAAGCTTATTCGCTTTTGAATCACGTCAAATGATATTACATCACAAGATCTAGAAATTGTCGGAAGGGAAATTTGTTACACAAGGTTTATTTAAATGTCTAACCAATAAACGTGAACAAGGGTTTAAATAGCTACAAATTTTCCCAAATATAAAGAGAACAAATGAAATCAAATTCTTCCTCAGTAAGAAATTGTGTCACGTTCTTTTTAAAGTTTTACATCAACAGCGTTGAAACAGCTGAATGCTTCGAGTAAAAGCCATGACTTGATACCTCGTCATTCCCTAATGTTAGATGGTGAATTACTCTCTGATCATATCATACCCACCCTAAGGTTGCTATTGGCAAGCCACTTTTCGTAATGACATGAGGTAATCGAACGCAACCTCAGGCTGGTAAATCATTCGTAACACAATCCAATGGAACGCATAACTCAAAATACTCTTGACTTAATACTAAAACAACTTCTTAGAGATACGAAATGTAAATTCATTCATTACACATTAACCACATCTTCGCAAACAATTTCCGCCACGGAGAAGCTTCCGCAAACGCAGATCTCCATCACGAGATCTTTTAATTAACGAAATATTTCTCGAATCTCCGAAAAGTACACATGGACGGCATTATTTACACGTCACAAAGACGGACAGGTGGCGTAAATAATAGGTGCTCTCATGGATCTGATAACTGTACATACATCATCGCAAACAGAGGACGCAAATGAGGATGGATTTAAATCATTTTAATTACATAACGGAGGGAGGGTAGTCGCAAAATTAAAATCTTGATTATGGCAAAAAAATTGCCTTTCCTTAATTAATGGAACTCGAGCTTGACGAAAGAAAACGTTACGAAGTAATTTTACGACCCTGATACGAAAATAAAAAGGAATAAATGTGCAGTCCCGAATGTAAGCGGTAAAGATGTAGAATTTAAGCACGGCAATTTTTAAAATCACCTGCGGAGAAGCTTCTCTATCACTAGTGTCTCAAATTCTCTAATGAAGCCCTAAACAGTCTCACCGCCGGACTTTAAAAGAGCCTCTACTTAGAGCTAATTAAGATCCAGATAAATAATAATATCCCGGGTGATTAGACACTTGGGAAGCCCGTTTTACTCGCACGGGACGGAAAAGGCGCACGCGGATTTATTTTGGCCTTCGCAATCTAAAAAATCTTTACCGTTATCCCAGATAACGCTTCATCACCGCACGTTAAATTCGCTCAGGGTCAGAACGATACATTGACTTGCCAACTGGCAAACCAAAACACCCACGCCCGAGGCGAGGCTCGAACCTGAGACCTTCGCGCTGGAAAGGAATGCACCAACCCTTTCACGAGAAAGGTTAATTCATTTACTGATCTCGCCAAGGGGAACAAACCCGCGCGAAAGCAACATCTGGATTACGTACGAACGCTTTGCAGACATGAAAGACCTTGCGATTCCCGTGCAGACGAAATTGTCATTCTAGCACCTTCCTTATCGAAGTTACGAAATGGGTCGACCCCACCCTTTTGCGAATGCGCCAAGTTTGGAAATCATCGGAATGGAGCATAAATCCGCGCTTAGCTCGAGGCGGCGGCGCCGCGAGCCATTCCGAATTGTACGACATCTACATTTCAAATGCATGCATTGGGTCTGGAGATTTCGTATAATCAAAATACAAGCTAATTGTGTTTGAATGGAGCCACTTAAGGCAGTATTCGAAACCGATACTTTCAAATGGAATGACTGGACGTGAATAATTCGAATGGCAGCCATAAAAAGAATTTCCGCCGGCAGTCTTCGATTTGGATCTATACAAGGTATTGAATCCGAAATTTACCCTAAGGTATGCCGAAGAACAATTTGCGCGGCACGATAAATAGTGGATTTGATTTCTGTTCCAGGCGATAAAATTAATGCGCGAATGAAAAATAAATTAAATTAAATGAACTTTTATGTTAAAGGTGGTTTTACAAAAAACGCTAAAGTATGACATGCGCTAGGCAAGATTGATTGAGGAAAATCTAATTTTATCAGTTACTATACTATTTCAAATAGAAAACAACATCAAGCACCAATGATGATTATTTAAACAGACAAGGCACAGATGCATCTTGAATAGAAACGCAAAAATTACAGTAAATCATTCAAGATTCTAACGGTATAGAAAAACAATCAGTTTTGTATCATAGTAATAATTCTACAATTATTTTCAATTATATGCAAATTCAAGTTCTGAAAAACTTTCATTGGAAAGCCCAGAGAGCATAATTAATGGATTTAAAATATTTCGTAGACATTTTTACTTTTTACTCAACGTTCTTCTACTATAAGTAGCAAATTTCAGAGCCGCGCCTACCTAAGGTGCAGTCAGTGCACCGCACCCTGATGCCAGGTAGATTTAAACTCCCCTAAGCATTTCCCTCCAAACATTACGAACCTTAATCATCAGGCACCATAAAAAAATGTTGCACCTCAGCGTCAAGCATCGTTCGCACTGGTCAAACCAACCTTTGCAACTTTTGGCTTCTTTAAATCCTAAATCCGCTACGCACCCACTCAATTTTTCTTACCGTTAGCCTAAAAACTGCGTCAGGTCGTTAACCTTCCTCGCTTTAATTCAAAGTCTTCCCATACTCTTGCTTTGTATTCCCAATTTCCCTTCCTATCTTAAAGGCATTCCAATACTTTAACCAATTAAAACAGACTCCTCCCTCCGGAACACAAGAAATTTCAGAAAATTTTCCAAGACGTTTCGCTCTACTAAGTAAAGAAATTTCACTCTCGTTAAGGCGCGGCACTCTCTCTTATCAGCTATTCCGTATTACTTTCAGAAATAAGCCAACCGAGCGATGCCAGACATGAGGTTAAATCAATAACTTCTCTTCCCTGGCTACGAAACGCTTGATTTGCATCACAAATGTACTTCTTACGCGGCCGTCACCACCCTTTTTTCTCAATCTCAGTAGGGAGGCGAAAGATTCTATAGTAGAACACTGAGATACTCGAGGATATATTAAAATCGATTTCACTAGAAATGAGGAACCGCCAACGTAGGCGATTCTAGGAAGCATGAGGAATGATCAAATGTGAAAGAAAACGGTAAGAATGTATTGACTTCTACACCGTACTGCAGACATTGCTGATAAGCCACCCATTTCAACACAATTACATCATCTTTTAGCCAAATTAGGGTAATGGCCCACATTTTCAGGCTAAATTTGTCGTTCATTGAAAATTCTAAGGCTAGAAGCACAAATCGTTCCTTTCAATCTGAAAGCGTCTAAGTCTTTTATTACCGAAAACTTTACCTTGAATAAAAGAACTAGGAAAATTTTATCGGATTTCTTTTTTCACAGTATCAATCGGAGTATAATTTGGGGCCCGGTGTATTCACATGTTGTTGCTACACCAGTGATAACATGCGAAAAATAGCTTAGGGCATACGCTATTATTTTATAAGAAACAGAAGACATACTGTCGTATCGCCTCAACTTTTATTACCACAACCAGCCCTGCTTCTACGATTTTTTGTCAAAGATTCAAACCTTTAGTGGAAAAAACCGGAAAACTAATTATAACACTGAGACATCCGTTACTAGAACTGAATATTAGGAGTTAGAGTTCAACTCCCTAAGTGCTGGAACATTTCTACTTCTTTGGGTAGGATATTCATTTTGGTATACTAAAGCGGATGCTGGTGATCTATGAACTTTGGAAAGTGATGACAAGTCGGAGTGAATTTGAAGTTTCCGAATGTTATTCCAGCGAAGGGATTCAGGTCTTCAATCAAATCAATCAAAATAAAAATTTTAATAAAAATAACCCAGCCTTCTTTCCGTTTTAGTCTCATAAGCCTAAAATAATTTCGTAATATGATGCACCCAAAACATTTATCAGATGACAAATGAACTAAATATTCTTGCATTACTTTATAAGTGAGATTTAAACACATTTCGGATGTGTAAAATTTTTTGCTTCTAAATATATGTAAATCCATAATATACGATATTTCCTTTAACTGCGTTGTCCTAGATAACATTCGCAATATCAGCATAAATTCCTAAATAAGAATTTTATACGAGGATCTTAGTACCACAACCCTTAGGTCGATAATAGCTGGCATTACTCCATTGTTGGGAAGGACTTCGCATGGAAGACTCGAAAAACATGCCAAGAAGTTGACAGAGCTGAAGCGTGTTGACGATAGCATGGAAAACAATGCTTTATTTGGAATCCATCAAGGACTGCCGGCTGTCTTAGGTACGCTTTAACCTAAATCCACGATTCATCCTAGAAACGGAGTTGAGCTAGTTTTTGCCCTTGGCCTTCGTCGCTCGATCGAAAACGACGCTTAGCTCAATCACTGGAGATGGGTAAGTGATTTTGGGAAGTGGCCTAATTGGCGCGAAATTAGAAGCATCAACGCGGAATTTCAATAATCGGAAGTGGAACTCGTTATCCCAGGTGGAAATGAGCTTGTGCCTAACTGGATGTCGTAGCCAAACAACGAAGCATAATGAGTGATATTTGGGAAAGCAAAGAGAGAAAAACGATCCTCGAAATTCAGTCAATTAATAAAAAAATCATTGGAACATTTAGAGATGCCCAACCTTAAAGGTTAAATACTTTAAGTAATGATAATTATTTGTAAGTTAAGAATATTCTCGACGACAAATCGACCGAATATCTCCCGATGATCGATAGGTCGATCACGACCACCCATCGCATCAATGCATATAGTATTATGTGAAGGTACTGAAATAGGTTTGAATGGAGCAAAAGGAAAACTTAACCCAAGCAATATTTCTTCGAAAAATAATATATTATTATATATTTCATCAGATTCCAAACGATTTTTACAATCATTACTCAAGAATTACACTAAAATCACGTTTTCACAAAATGACCACATTAACGACAATAATATCAAGAATTTACATAAGGCTTTGGAATGAGCAGTTAAAACTTTCGCTAGGCCAAAGAAAGAATTCCGTAGGATAAATTTTGAAAAAATTTGCTGAAAATTGACAAATTAATGTAAAGAAAATAGACATGTTCTACGATAGATTTTCCTGAAAAATCCACCCGTCATTCTTTCACTCTGCGCTCAAGAGTATTCCATTACAACTCTCGTAGGGGATCATTTTCATTATTCCCAGAATGCCTAAGTGAAGGGACCAACTCCGATTAAACAGCATCAGCTAACGACGGATAACGAGGAGAAATGGGCGTAGATTACGCAACGAGCGTGCGAGGTCATTAGGCGGAAAAATACAACAGAAGGAATTCAGCTATAATTTCACTTCCAACAACCGCGCAGCGCGGCGAAAAATCCGTCAGACGCTGAACATCTCGAGAGATCAAGATAAAACCACAATTATCCGAGGGATGACTGCATAAACTATAGGAGGCAAAGAAGCGACGGCATACGGAATCCTACCAATCGCGCTCGTAAGATCATTACATAATTACCGCGGAAATGCATCGGCGTAATTTCTTTTACGATACGGGCTGTCGACTGAAGCCTGCAATCGTTTCGAAATCCGCATGCTACGGTTGATACAAATCGCCGGATGAGAAACCTGGGATAATTGGCTATTCCCTTGAGAGAAGGAGAGACAGCGGCACAGACCCGTGGGATATTCAGGAAGCGTGGAACGAGGAAGGAGTGGTGGTGGGAAACCGAGGAAGCGGAGAGGAAGACTCCCAAGGATGGACAAACGATTATATCGAGAGAAATTGAGACCCTGAAGTCCCACCTTCCCTTTCAACCGGTTAAAAAAATGACAGTGGTATTATGTAAAAATAATGCTGCCTGTTATAGTATTCGGCTAGGAAACCAGTTTGAATCATAACCCTGTCATCATTGCTTACTTTGGAGAATGAATGAGGGTTACTAGGGAAGATGAGGAGTGAGGTATTTAGCTCTTGTTTCCTCACCAAGTAGAAAACTATGAGTGGTAAACGTCCAAGAACGAGTAGCAAAATGATCCTATGAACAACATTTTTTAGAGCGTTCAATAGGGATAGACCAAAATGAATGCAATTAGTAAGCATAGTTCATATCTCAGCAATCTGTAGATTATCACAGCCATAAACATGGCTGAAAATGAGACAAAAGCATCTGAAAGATACGCTCTTCCGTATCTCATACCGATAGACCAATGAAAAAACTATCCATATGATCCATAATAAAACATTTAACATGATATTTACCTTAGGGAGGATACAGAAGAAAAAAGAGCTAATAAACGCATGCTCAAAAAATTCCGAAACAGCCTCAAAGAAAGAAAAGCAGCCCCGAATGAAGGGGCGTGAAAGGAACCTAGGAAATACTGCAAATACTAACGTATAATCGAATAATTATACATTAAAAATTTCAATAACTAATAATGTAAATAATCGCTCACGCTGAAGAATCCAAGACTAAACATGGGAAGGTAATGAAATAAAACACCAAATTTCTGGTAACGGAAAAGACGATCCATTTAAAATTAGCTCCAAAATATCCACCAAAAACTGTCATTTACGAATTAGAATTTTTTAGGGAAGAATTTGCTTATAAATATCTAATGAAATGCATACGTATGAGCAAAGGTAATAGAAAAATATTTGGGACCACATGTAAGATTAGCAGAATTTCTTGCTGAGATTTCAAGTACCTATATCATAAGATCGAGCTTCTTGAAAACTTTGCAAACTTCAAGGTGAACTGATCATCCTTCATCAGAGATGACTCATTAATCATTTACATCTAAAACCACAGGGATAAGTAGAGAAGGGGGCTCTATCGGCAGACGAAGGGACCGACCGAGATCCCTGGATAGTTCGCATGATCGTCGGCTGTATCCGCGGCAGAAGGTTAACCCTAATGAGAAACACGGATGAGGGCGATTAATTTAGACCCGAGACCGCTATTAACTGGATGTTCAACTCGATCGAAAGGTAGATCGAAATTTACGATGACCCTGAAAGTATGGAAAATCGGTTAGGGGGCGTCTGCGAAAATTCTGAAACATAGATATGATTCCTCCACAAATAGCATCACACCGAAGTGATTTATACGAGACAAAAAACAAATTTGAACGGATGCATCCTCTGATAATGTCATCTCTTTGTTAGTACATTTTAAATTATAAATAAAAGCTGGGAAACTAAATAATTGTTTTCCAAATTGACGACTATAGGTACATTTATATCAGTATACACATGAGAAACCATATTCACGATGATACCTTTGTTAAATTATGGCTTTAACAGACCGCGTCAAATATCTATGAAAAAATACATTTCATACTTACAAAAGGAACTAAGACCTTATAAAACTGGAGAAACACCCATTACATTCTAATTCCCTCCGAGATAGCAATAAAGAGAAATAAACAGGCGTGAAAGGTAAATAATTTAAACGATTTCAGATCATCAATGAACGATGGAAGATTGAATTCGGCAAGTAGTTTTAAACTTTTAAACCAGATGACTCTTAGGATCACACAGATAAGTGATTTCGACAACAAACTCTAAGATGAAAATTTCGGCAACAATCTCTAAGGAAAACGAGTTCCGTTTCTGCGAAAAGCATATAAGTAGAAATTTGTGCTTTTACCACACCTCTGACTCCGTTGTATAGTACAGAAAAAGTACATCGACCTTATTTAGGCGCTATGACATTCGCGGCGACATCTGAAGAACCCCAAGATGCTTAAGATTATGAATAATACTAATAAATAAGAATACCTACGTTAATTTCTATCATCTGGAGAAACTTTGTCTTAAGTATTTATAAATAAAATTACGTCAAATTAGAGAAATACTAATGGCACAAATATTTTCCGCGACTAAAATCTCACAGATCAACGAAACGTCAACATTATAACTCCGGGGTTCATTGCAATGAAATATTGCAGAATAATCCCCATCCTGGGTCCTCCGGTAAGGCACTGTGTGTGTCGTACAATTTATTTCCTGTTGTATGTACTTGGGGCAGTAAGTGCTGTAAAATGTTCTTTCTTTCCTCACCTTTCCTCTTGAGCCACGGTTAATTTATCTCGCCCGGAATCGTCGCCTCTTTGGGTTAAGACATAGTGCTTACCTTAGAATAAATTAACGACCGGTACGAGAGATGAATTAGAAGGAGCTCGGGATGTGCGCAAATAAAGGAATTTTCCTCTGCTTTCTTCTATTTAGAGACTGGATGATTACGTATGCAAACATACGCCATTTAAAGATCGAAGTTCTTCCTTGTGAGATATTATATCCAAACTATCTCATCGATAAACTCCTAGCTTCCTTTGTTTACAAAATACAGCGAAAAGGATATTAGTGCACGGAATTTAATTAACGTATGTACTGACGGATTTCAACAGTATATCCCTACTGCTGGAATTAGCATCTCGGCTCAACAAGGCTTGGAAGGCAGTTGTAGACGCTCAAAATTAGAATGTGAAAGAAAAGGTTTCATAAATGGAATCAACCAAAAGCGTTAAATGGCTCCAGAGGATCCGCTTTAAACTATTCGTTTTCCGTGCTTAAATGTTTAAGAGAAAATTGCATCACATATTCTAAAAGAGGTAAAATCTCAATTTATATAATAAAAGTACGACCAATTTCTTATTTTCTCTAGCCAAAACACCTTAAAAAGAAAAGATGAGTTTAGAATTACATAAAAGAGTAAAGAGAGAGAGAGTCTTTCGATAGTGAAATTAACAGTTGCCAGAGGAGTTAGATACGCTTGCAGGATTCAAAGTAAATTTGAGTTTTACTTTCTTAAGTACCTGAAAAAAATTACAAAAATATAACACTTTCTACAGACCAAAAACGTCATTTAAAGCAGGTATTGTCGAGAGCCTTACCTTAATACGTGAGCGAAAACGAAATCAAGTGTCTCGAACACGCTTAAAGATTAAGATTTATGGAATTTGATAAATAATGCTGAAACTAACTCTAACTGAAAAAATGAATGACTGTCACCTCGTGAGAGCACTATATCATGCTGATTTCGACTCATAAAAAACCAACCACTATCCCGCTAATTAACATGCAATACAACATCAAGCTATCACGTTTAGAAACTAGACACGAACGGCGTTATATGAGTGGAGGGACCACACCTCTAGTTCCGCAGTGTTACCGCACGATCGGAAGTTAGAAGTCTTAAAGAGGGAAGGATATTCTATGAGGGAGACAGCGTAGCAACAGAGTTGAGGTGTCGGCTTTGGCACCATCTGAGAGGCGAGAGATGGGCAAAGGAACGGCAGGACAACGTTACTTCATCACTAAAGATGAATCCATCGATTGCGAAACGGCTCAGCGTAGCAAAAAACCTTTACAACTAGACGATCAATTTGGAAAAATCAAGGATAGAATACCTTATCGCAGGAGTGATTCAGAACAACTAAATGGATAAGATGTGAGGTTAAGGAATAGTTAAAGGGGCGTGGTCAGGGAAAGATAAGGTGCAAAACCGGGACGTTTAAAATGGTTGAAGACGAAAATCCCAGTACACGAAAGGGATTAATTTACTTCCCAATGAGTTACGTCTAATCACAAATACTTCATATAAAAAAATTATAGTTGAAACATTACAATTATATCTTTTCTTATTAATGTTTAAACAAGAATTCCTCTATTCGAAGAAGCTAGCAGAATACTTTGAAACCATATTTGGGCGTCTCGGGGTCCCGGAGAACCTTTTCGAGAGACAAGAAGACTCAGGGACAAGAAAAATCAGGGACGAATTTTGGTAAACCGGGAAATGTGAACACCAAGATACATGCCTAGGCTACTTAAACAATTGGCTCTTAAACACAGTTTTTGTTCAAAATTTCAAGATACCCTATTGGAATAAGTCGAAAACTGAACATTTACTATGAGTGAAACGGAACAAGTTTTCCGTACTAATTTTGAATGATGTTATTATTAATTCCATGCAAATACTGCTTGAAAGCTGTTACATTCATAGATGGTAATTAAATTTTAACCTCAGAGAAATTTGCAACGAAATTGGTGCCTTGGCATTGTTATTTTTGCATGTTCCGCTAAGACCTGCTGTGAAGAAAAAGCAAGTAAAGAAGATGAACCTTAAACACAGGAAGGTTTTTCCGCGGTGGTCTCATTTTACATTCGGTAGAGGTATCATCGTTTTTCTTTAACGGAAAATTTGCAAATTGAAATTATAAATCCAACCACATTTTTATTAAGGTGAGATTTTAGAATCTGGAAAATCTGAATTTTAATGGCGAAGGCTTTAGAAAAAATGCATGATAATGATAATATGATGCAACGAATCGCTTTTTATCTGATTAGAAAAATATTTGGGATTCTTCCTTTAATTTGAAGAAAATCAGAAACACGCTGGACACTTAATTATAGGTAAGCATAGGAATCATGCGCAATTTTGCAAGACAATGTTGACGCCAGATGCAATCCTAACGAGGTGTAAAAAACAACGCCATAAAATGCGTAACTCGCATATTCATTTATGCTTATCATGTTTGCATGTACTGAAATTCAAATGCGATTTCTTTCTGCAGTTACGCATAACTTAATAAAGAGAAACTTGTTCATTTCGGATGAAATGCAAAAGAGAGACGGTGAAAAGGTTGATAAAATTGAAACTTTCATTAGACTTCCATGTACTGCTTGCTCTTAATTATAAGCGGTTAATTGATTTATTTTGGAGAACTTCGCAATCACACTCAATGAACAAAACTAAACAGTAATTCAACATTTAAATATTTATTAAGAATGAATTGAAAATTATAATCAAAGAGCGTAAGTGAAGAAAATTTTCCTAATAAGACTACCTCAAGACGTCGCAATCAAAAATATAATATAAATAAACTTCTACAAAATAGGAGAAAAAGAAGTATGAATATTTGGCCACATTTACAACGGGATAACAATGGCAGTGTCCCATATAGCTGCAACGAATCAGGGCTAGCCTAAGATTAAATGTGAAAAAAATGGCAAGATTTTCTCTTAGTAAGAATACAAGGTTTAAAGGTAATTATAGGAAAAGTTAATAGCAAAAAAAGCATTCTCCAAAGACCTAATGGACTTTAAATGTATTTCACTTATCTCGCGGGCAAACGACATGGTTTCTCGAAATCCTTCCCACAAACGTCACAACTTTTTGCTGCAACCGGTAGAAAATTGGGTGAGATTTTTTCCTTTGCTTGTTAGTATAGACGTTTATGTTGATACCATTTAACTACGGCGTTATCCGACCTAAATTTCAAACAACAGCACCGAGTCACAATCAAAGCTCGTGCATCAAACGAAAAGTGAAAGAAATGGAAAAATCGGAGCATGAACTAATCTCAGAAAAATTATACATAGATGCGCATTGAATTTAAAGCAAAATAGAGAAGCCTTGAAAATGAATGAAAGTAGGCTATCCAAAGTTTTGAACGGAAACTAAAGGAACTTTTCCTTACATGGCAAAACCCGAAATGAGTCTTCACACCCTATGACCATGAGAGAATTAGATTGTGTAATGGGCTAAGTTTGCGTGGCAATTTCTTTATTTGCGGTCGACCTCTGTTACGTCAGACTAGGTGACCTTTCCCTAAACGAAGGGTATCTTCATAAAAGGGATATCTTTTTATTCAGTGACAAACGCAAATTCACCAAGTCGGCGGAAGTTAGACTGTTTTTGCTTTTACGTAACATACCTGTAATTCACGTAACACATTTCATTTTCTCATTGGTGCGAAAAAGATGTCACTAGAACTTTTAACATATGTCCTTAAAAAGTTTTCTCACATTACTTTTCGATGTATAACATACCATCCAATTACATACTGTTAACTTTTAATCTTCAAGGGAGGCAAATCAGAATGCATATATTTTAATAGGATAAATTAAAATAAAATATAGAATAATTCAAGTAAATTGAAATACAATGGCTATTGATAGTTGAATTAAAACAGAAGACCAAATAATAGAAGCGTAAGAAGATTCTCTCTTGATGTAAAATATAACAGTATTAATATTCAAATATCAAATATACTGATATAAAAAACAGCTGTTTCAATAGGTTGCCTATTTACAAAACAATCTTAATCCATGATTGATCCACGAAATCTTACGAATCCTATAAATAGGAATTCATTCCATTTAATGAATTCAAATTAATTTGTTTTTGACTATCCGTCTACATTCCGCTTTGATTTTTCAGGATAGAGGACAGCACAGAAAATCAATCGGATAACCAAGACCCGAACCCGACACATTTCTACTCAGTGCTAGACGAACTGCTTCTGGAATAATGAATTTGTTTTAAAAAGGTGCGGCAAATCTGGTGGAATATAAGTTAAACACAACCTCTTCAGTACAAACTTGATATTTCCAGCATAACAGAAACTCGATCGATCGCTTCATGCAGCGAGGAGCGAAAAAAAAAAACGGGGAAAAAAAAACTGAACTGCCACGATGCATCAGCAAGGATGACTAGGAAGCAAAACTTTTCAGTACAAACATGCTCAACCAGCTGAGAGCAAACTGTTTCGAAACGGCGCCGGTTAGTTAGAAAGAAATGGGAAATCACGTGCTTCTTTCCTTAAACGTTAGAGCTCTAAATTTTTCCAGGTGACGATGCCTAGAATTGGAACTGATACGATTCAACTTTTCCCATTCCACATTGGTAAGCCACAGACGTCGCTTCGTCTTTTAGACTTCTCGCGATCAGACGTGCGCTCCTTCATTTCCAGTGCGTTCTCTGTAAAACAGCGCTGTGGTAATGCGCCGAAACAATTAACGTCGGAAGGGTATGAACGCGCAAAGCCTTTAAAATGAACTGCATTTGCATTGGAGGCGGCGGGCTGAAAAAGTCACAATTGTACGCCGCCATTTTGCATTCTTTTATTCCGGTAACTTACGGTTTAAACGCCGGGACTGTTAAGGGACTGCAGGAAACGGGACCTTCAGAAAAGGATTTCAGTCGCGTGACTAACACCTCTTCTCAAAAGGCATAACTGCCAAATTCGGCCTAAGCGATATAGGCATATCGCGTGAAGTTGCGAGTTGATTACTGATTAGGGCCGAGGGGGATGATTAAGAATTTCAAGGTAAATGGACTGCTTTGCGATGTAACTAAGTTGGGTTTAACTTCATTATGGAATAATGCAGGCTTACAATTTCTTCCCAATTTCAAACTGATTCTAATGTGTAGCAATTTCCGAATCTTGTCCATTTCTTCCATCAAAATTCATCCAATACTCCTAAACAGTTTTCCGATAAAGGATAGAGGAAAAGTATCTTTCATTTGCTTTTTTCAGTCTTTTTGAAGATTGTGGTAGATATTAATTGCTGAGGTGTTAATGATGCTGAAAAATATCATTCATCCTAGTCTCTCCCCATTGAATTCTAGGAAAATTGTTATTCATAATCATTTTATTCGTTAAAAATTAATGTTTTATGGTTATTTGGTGATTGTTTGGTGTGATGCATTTAGCATTCTGGCTAAGTGAGGTGGGCAAAGGTAAATTACCTCCTGATGTTCTGGTCTAACTTTGTCGAACGACATCTGAAAAACATTCAGATACAGTATTTCGTATTTTCCACAGGTTTATTTCAAACGACCTGGTTCCGCCAAGACGGTCGTATGAAATAAATAAATGGAAAATACAAAATACTGTGTTATTATGATTTTTTTGTAAGCTGGCTTGCTTCTCATTTTACCCAGTAATCCTCCTTTCCTCATCCGAACTTGTGGAAGCTAATGATAGAGGTTTAGAGGTTCAAATCCTCCTTCGAACAGAATACTGCATAGGCAGGCTCCATAACGAGGCTGGCTAAACCACATAGCAATTAAGGCCACTTATAACAATCTTTTCCTTTCGACCCGTAACATTTGCTTTTAACGCAGATATTTTACGACCGAATACCTTTCCAAATTTCCGCCATATATTTATTTTAAATTTAATTAATTAATAAAACTATTCAGAAACGTTACTAAAAGAAAAAATAACAGTAAAAGAGGTTAAATTAATACAAGACCGAATTTTTGAATCGAATAACATATTTGTCGGCAAGCAAACAGCCTCTTAATCAAAACAGTGGACATTATTTTGAAATAGCTTATTAAAGTTTGGAAGATGGAAAGTAACGAAAACATTCCAGTTAAAAATTTTGAACCAAAAGACTGTGGAAAATATTAACTGGAACACTCCAGCGAAAGCAGTCTTACGAAAACACGAACATTAAAAGACTAACGCATAATATAAATTCCCGAAAATATATCTCAAGAGCGGAACGGTTTCTTTTAAAGCGACCATATACGGACAGTTGGGTCAGAGGCTGCCACACTGTTCTTCTGGCTCTGAACTCCGTCTTTAATCCACACTAAAGATATTATTTAGTTACCATAACAGAATCTGTGAATGTTAATTCATTACCGACGCTTGACGAAAGCAGTGTCAATTGAATTATATACTCTCCCTATTAAATTCCGCACCTAACTACGAGACAACCTCCTATTACTTTTCTTATTATAAAGATAAACAAGTTGGTTCAAAGGCATTTCGTAACTGATGAAGGCCGCGTTGTGATGATTCGCTGAACGGCATTGATCTCGCAGAAAAAAAACGTGGAATTTAAGAGGAGCTCACAGAGCCGGTAGACTCGCAAATGCTAACGGCTTCTGCGCAGGCCGAGAGAAAATTAGCTAAAAACGAGCTTCTTTATCTGAGACCGTCATTTGAGGAAACCTTTAGAGCTAACTCAGCTTGTATAAAAAAGCGAGTTACGCAATGACAGCAGTCTCTTGGAGGTGGGGGGAGAGTGAAAGCTGCGGAGGGCATTTTGGATCGAAAAAAAGCACGGATCGTGGCCGCAGGGTCGAGGTTAGCGAAGTACGAAAGGAAGAGTCAATGAGGATTCCTGAAGTAGAAAAATTGACGGCAGCTGGAAACGATACGCCCTCTACTTTCGCTGTCGCAGAAAAACGATCCACATAATGAAGAGATCAGAAGAGGAACCCACTAAATGATATCTAATTATGGAGACGAATTTTTCAAGAGGTAAACGACGAACTTTTTACATTACAGAAGTACTTATACGAGGAATTCAGTGATACTTAAGGACAACTTTTCTACATCAACGACTCTTCGGTTCTAACTCTGGACATTTAAATATAATAATTTTAGAATTTGCTACACCCAAACAAGTATGGACTACATTAAAATTAATTAACCTTAGGGTTTCAGCCCTTTCAGAAAATGATTAACTTACATTTATATGATTGTTGTAAAAAGTTTTTGACCAATTATCAACGATATAATAATTTAGACCCCGAATGTTCGATAGGGTACAATACGACCGTCAAACCCGTACATTTGATACCTTATCCGATAAAGAGATTTCATAATAATTAAGCATTAACGATCCTCCATTTCCCAAATCCCTAAATATCGCCCTTTTATGCCCTCATTTGTAGAAAAGACATCTGGGCACTTAAAAAGCCAAGATAATACGCACTTTCCTGGGGAAACAATATCAGCAATGGTACGTGGAAAAGAAGCATTTGACATTCCATAGTCTGGGTTCCCTTCCATTCGATCAGAAAAGAAAGTGGAAGTTCGAAACTCTGAATGAAAGTGTAACAATTCAGCTATCGTATGGCGAAAATTCCCAACAAACCAAATCATACTTATTACAAGTTAATTAGGGTGAATAAACAATGCATATTTTATCAAAAATTCCATTCTTCCATTTGTTTCCTACACATCCATGTCACCCTCCAAAATTTTTCTCATTAAATTGTAATTCTAGAGTAACTTGAGAAAAAGATCACCTCTAGAAAGATTCAAACGTAACTTTAAACGAAAGCAAAATAAACGAGATAGGTTAACCTTGTTTGTACACCTGGACATCTGGTCCACCGACCAAATTGTAACGTTTTACAATTAAATAAATAAGGAAAGAGAAATCAGAATACAGCGAGAAAATCATTTCCCATTTGAAATCTGCCAAACGAGATGCGAACAAGAAATGAACTTCGGGTAGCTCGTTTCGTGAAAACGTTATCGCGCCCGTAAATCTCCAAAACCCAATATTTATCCAGAAACGGCGTTCCTCACTTCAAGGTGCCCGTGACGAAGCCTAGAGAACGAGCACGTTATGTTCGGAACGAGCTAAAAACATAACGCGAAGATTGTGATGATAGCTTAGGAGGCGTGAAATGAGAGGAGGAGAGAGTGGGGATCCGGCATGCATGACCAGAGCTGCTGCTCGACGAAAATTCGAAAGGTAAAGATTGTGAGAGCAGGAGAAAAGCTCCGACGGCAAGGTGAGAAGCGAGGAAGAAAGGTGACAAAATCCTTCGCTGGATGCGCCGATCTTAGGAAAGAGAAAATTAGAGAGGATATCCGCCGCTTCAAAGAGAAAAACATCTACCGATGCCTAGGACTGTAGAAAACCCAAATGGAAGCAAACTAGACGGAATTGGAAGTAAATTTACTTATGCGCATTGCGATAGATAGCGTTCCTAGGTTCCTAAGCGTGATTCTATCTGAGCAATATTCAGCCTGGAGCTGGTAGGAACCTCAAACCATTCATTATTAGCTATCACAAGCTCAGATGAGGTAGTGAGGTAGGTTTGCCTTTGCGTTCGTTAGTGACCCAAAGTGGGAACCGTCCACGTCCAAGAGTAACACATGGCCCTATGAATAACAATTTTCGTAGCATACATAAATAAGATTAGAATGGATGTCATTATTTAGCACCATTCATTCATCAAAAGCTTCCTTTTATCGGAAACATAAAAAAACACTGACAAAACATTACAATACAAATGAACAGCAATAAACCGTGGTCAAATCTAGGGTTCTTCGATCTTCAGGTTTTCTTTTTTCAACATATTTACCCACCGATGTTGAGGTAGCCTAAACATTTATTTTAAAAATAAGTTGAACATTATGCTATCTGGGAGCCCGAACGAAGTTTCGAACTAAGCCAAGTGGGGAAAGCCTTTGGCTTCGGTGAAAGCGGTCCCGGGTTCGATTCCCCATGGGAGTCAATGTGTGAAATGACCTGAAGCTCTTTTAACAATACTACTATAAGATGAATCATAGTTTTGCAGTTAAATTTCGTAATACTCTCGAACAAATGCTCCCACTCAGCTTTACAAACATCCGTACCGCAAAAAAATCACTTCCATACGAATACATTATATTCATTATTCACCAGAATGCCTATAACTATGCAGACTTTGCTGCAATAGGTGACTTCGCTTATAACTTACTCCTCTATACATATTCAGCAAATAAGTTCCATTTATCATAAAACCAATACAGCAAAAATGAGCTTTTATTGACAGATGTCGGCATGGGACATCCCGAAAGTAACCATTTTCTAGCATTCTTCAAACTATTAGCGCCTCAATGTGGTAAATACTAGGATATACCTATCTGTTAGCTATTTAAGTACAGAACCCTTATGCACTGCACAGCCTCAACCTTCGTAAATTTCGTATCTTAGCGCGAACGTTCCCACCCATTTGAAGTTGACCAAAATAGGTTGTTTGCGGGAAATAACGTCTTCCGGTGGAAGAGGACAGCGGTCGAATCTTCACCTCGGCGGTGAAACAAACGCCACGACAATTTCCCTTATAATGGTTTCAGTGTAGGCAATCGACGGATGAGTGATCGATTTCAAGACGCCGATGTTGACATGAACCTGTTATTCTCGTTCACTCACGGTCGAACGGTTAGAAAAATAAGGATTTTTTCAATTTTTACATCACCGGCTACGAGGACTAGGATTGCGCTAGTTTCTCAATCGAAGAAGTATCGCTTTCAAAATGGATGAAATCCATACGAGAAAATTCTCTGAGGGTGTGTGAGCGTAACCTCAACCAACAATATATTTTCCTGACCAAACTAGGAACTTGAATGCGTAAATCCATGATCTACGTGTCGGTGCATAAAGAAACAGGATTATCAATGCCTTATTATATATATATCACAGGAAATAAACATCTTGGGGTCACTTTAAATGTGATACAATGACACGAGAAGTCGACTTTATACATTAACGGCATTTTATTACTAAATCAAAACTACGGAACAACGAAGACAAGAATGCTTTCGCGTGAGAATAAATCGTTAACGCGCGATATGCTACGAGCTATGTCGTATAAGTAAGAACTTAACACTGGGGCACATAAACCACTAAATAATACGCTAAGATGAACTTTAACCTCAGGACAGTTTGTCCAAATGAATTGATGGAAAATACGCTTTATAAAGACAAAGGAGAGTTAAAGGAGTACACTCACCTAACTTGACCATAGACTAGCGCGTGAATAATCAGGAAAGTACAAATCAATCATAAACTCATTATTTCTTAAAAACACATTAGCTATATTGAAGACTGAGTGATACATATCACAAGGAATACCAAGGCATATATGGAATTAATGCTGTAATATAATTAATCAAAGAATTTTAGCTCGAATTGTCGCTCTCAACTTAATCAAAGAATTGTAACTCATTCATAGATAGATCATTTTTTAAATCTGAAAATTAAACAGACAAAGGTGGAATGTAACAATTAATGTGATGATTAATTCGCCTAATAAAATATTTCCGTGTTCCAAAAAGCAGATTTTTTAATTTTCATATTTGTTTAGAATCACAGAGGATTTCAGAGGGCACCTCAACATAAGATAGATGAACCTTCTTACTAAGCAGTCTTAGCAGCAGTAACTAAATCTACAGGATGACATAAGGAAAATAAGCAAGAAACATGCTTAATAGAGTAATGCTGAGATATCAAAGCTGTTCAGAGCATGGAAGGAGTACATTTAGTAACTTTCAAGGGGTAGATGAGACTAATTTTTCCGCCACTTCAAGATGGATGGCAAAGTTTCAGAGACTCCTTAAGACCAAAAGATTAGGGTCCGCGAAATAATGCAATGAAAATTGAATTAGCGTGCCTTTGAAATTAACGTTTCATCGAACTCAGAAAAATTTCACCGTTAGGAATTTTTGCCAATTTACCACAGCGTTCGAATACAAGGTAAAGTATTCCAAACCTGAGAACAAGGATTTTCATCAGCCGAAACTTGGTGACTTGCCAAATGTTTAACACGCACGTTTGCGTGTTTAGGTAAAAAAATGCTACGGCAGACCGGAGAGTTGCTTGAATAACGTCTTGATCCACATCATAATGCAAAAAAAGAATCAAGGAAAAATCCATACGAATCATGCGTTACAACCTCGAGAATAAACAGTAACATTAGGAATGCTAAGCTGAAAATATTTTTGTGGAATCTGAAGAAGTAATACTAGAACAAGTGGTCCGAATGGAAAACCTTGCAATCCATACTTTTGAAATCTTACAGATATAGTATTATGAAGTTAGGAGTAGAGGATAAAAGTTTTATAAATGGCATAAATACTTATTTGTACCTGTTTTTCTAGGCAAAAGATCTCTTATGACAATCCGAGACACTGAAGATACCCCAGTATGATATTCACAGAAGTAAGGAAAAATACGTAGAGTATAATTGGTAGCATACAAGTAAAAAAGGAAACTTCCAAGAACAAGAACCAGTTATAACAAAATAGTACCTAAAAATCGAATGATAGAACGTGTTAACAGCTTATGATTTGAGGAAGAGGAAACGATTCTACGAGGAAAGTATTCTTGGAACTTAAAAAAACAGCAGATTATAAGTGGAAAAAGTATTTCGACCTTTAAATGCTATGCAAGAAAAGGAACAGAACATACATTTTACTAAGAAACAACTGCCCGTATACTCAAAAGCGAAATATGAAGACTAGCAAAGGAGGATAAACGATGGATACAGGAATGAGAGATAAAACTTCAGACATGAAAGGATGGACGAAGACAGACTACATCTGATATGAAGTCATAACAGAAGCATAAACACCCACATAAAGAAACATTCCATAGGATTATACCGAAAGGATTGAATGAGTTACGTACATACATACATTGGATGCAATTAAAGACAATTTCCCTTAGAATTATACAGGAATATGCAAGGAGCAATACAGGATATATCTTTTATCAGGGACATGGTCTTGTCGCTAAATATAGCGACTGTTTCATTATTTTAGATAACGTTTTTTCTGTTTTAGCGACTTCTCCTACTCTAAGGAATATGTTTTATATATAATGTCTACCTTCCTCTACCTCTTCTCAAATTAACGCGTTTGACTTATTTTAAGATTAAAATTGCATTACTTTGTTGATGAAAGACTATATTCATACTGTAGTTTCGAAACTGATGCTCGATTCATAGAAGCGAATATTTATTATAAGCTATTTTACCGTTTAACTAGGTACTTTTATGCGATATTTTTTTCTGAATGTCGCGACTATTTAGCTACTTTCCAAGGTGCATCTAGCGACACCTTCAAAAATAAATTGGCATCTATGAGAAAAGGTGTTGCACCAGCGCATGATGCTTTCGATCACGGAGCAAAACTACGCAATCCCGCAAGTTAGTTGAAGGAAGGAATTTTTTCGCCAAACACCGAAAAATATTACAATCAAGAAAGATTTCTATCACACTTTCTCCAAATTCGACCAATTATGACTTTACTTTCATCGATTAGAAAATCGTAGCCAGAAGGAATTTTACGTAAGATAAGAATGATGGAAGCGGAGGACGAGCGGAATTTTTCCGAGTGTTTATCGCGAAGTAAACGTTAGGTCATTTTCGCTAAGGAATTGAGCAAACAAACTCAAAAGCGGTGAAAGAGGCTTGACGAGCGGCGTGGGAGTTGAGAAGAGAAAATATTTCTCCTCCTTATAAGGAATCGTATTACGCAAACAGAGGAAGTTGGCGATAGAGGAGGGCGGAAAGAGTTAGGAAGATGTCCTCCGGAGTCGATTTATCTTTAAGTTCCGAACCGGAAAAGATATTCGCCTTGCGGAACGTTTGAATTCGGTGCTAGATAAGGCCCACCGTAAAATACGCTGAAATACTACGTAGCGACCCGCCAAACTTCGTAACTCTATTCGATTCTATATCGGTTGTAGGATGCGTTTTGGAGAGTCTTAAATATTAAATATGCGCATCATTGCGTTAATGTTTTATAAAGGGTCATATATTTTCCTTTTCATTTTTCCCCCTAATATTAATTGGTTAAATGTAAGACGGGACTAATTCGTCCCAATTTCGCTCGAAAATAAGGTCGCATGATATACGTACATACATCAGGGTGTATTATATAAGTACATTAAATGTAGAATATATGGTCATACAAAGGAACTTTCCCATATCTTGAAGCATTTACTTTTATGTAGCCCCATACCTTACATTAGTCTAGAATAAATATCTGGAATTATATACACAGGAAAATAGTGGAACAAATAACTCTTACGATCTTCCAATTCAATTCTAATCCAAGGTAGTCAATCTAAATAATTTTATTATCGACAAAAGCTAAATTGCAGCCGCGAATGACACCCAAGAGAGTTGGTAACCGCAGTTGCAGTTGGGCCGAACCTAAAATTCCAATGAGAAAATTAATGCAAGAAATATACATTGCGGTAGTGACGGCTCTTCGGGGAATTCGTTCAAATAAAACCTGAATAATATTTCCTTGAATTCAAGTGACGGTCAATATGAGACGAAGCCTTCGAAAACTTCTAGAACGTGGTCGGCATTTATGACACCATGAGAAAGGTTTCATCACTCACCGCTCGATCAACTTTGACCTACACCAACCATTCTCCGAATGAAAAGTCAACTCCAACAAACAACGACAAGTCGTGGGAGTTCTTACGTGTCCCCTAAGTGCCCACTCCGAGTATCCATAACTAGCATTTCGTATCTTTAGAAGGCCCGGTGTATACAGTATGTATAGAAGAGGCTTGCATAATTGTTTCAATTAAATTCTAGTCCTGTTAGAAACAGGGTATACGAAAATGTATTAACCTACCTAATGTCACACTTGTTCCGCAAGGCTTTCATAATCTTACAAATAGATCTGCCGAAAGCTATCATTCATCCATCTCATACAGCCATTGCAAAAACGTTTCCGAGAAAGCGGGCTTTTCATCTTTTCATATCGAGAAATCGAATTAAGTGATAAAAAGATAAAGCGATCGTTAAAGAATGACGTGAATACTACTGTCATATATGTGAATATGTGTCAAGGAATAATACAGCCCCGAATAAAAGAGAGGCACTTGGAGAAATGAAAAAGCAAAAATAAAAGAAAAACCGCAAAACCGCGTCGATTTTAGCAAAGTCCGAAACCGAAGAGAACGTTTGGAAGTGAAAGGTAATGAGAATTTCGACATATAAGCTTTTCTTGAAAAATGCTATTCAGAACGTGAATAAGCACGAATCTATTCTTTTCATTGACACCAAAACTTTACAAATTGTAACACAATATTTTTATATGCGAGCAGAAAGAAATAATACTCGGATATAGTTACAAAATCCTAAGCGTTTTTGAAGCGTTTGAAAATTTTCAGTCAACAATAGCTCTCAAAAAAACTGATAATTTCAAATTTGAACAGATTTGTGTAAGTTTTTGGAGTTTTGCAGCTGAACTGTTCGGCCGATTATTTTGTTTATGACAATGTTTGTGTTTACGTTTTATTCTTACGTTTATAGACTAATGGTTCTCGTTTCATTAAAATAAAGAATGGCCTGTTTCTTAAACTAAACGAAGTGTATTAGATAAAACTCGTGATTCATTGATGTTGAAATCAATTTCTTAAATTATATATAAACGCACACAAACGTAAGTTCACTCAGAAATATAGCAATATTTATTTATATCTGAACTATGATTATTTAAATCATAACTAGTTCAAATATTTATATTTAGCGAGCGGCAAAACATTCCCCTTTCCCAGCGAACGTCGTTTTAACGAGTAGTAAAAGCTAGGCAGACACTGCCTTTAAACGAATCAAGTTGAACAAATGCTATTAATTTAATCCAATTACCAGCTCTCAAAACAACATTTAAGTATGTACATAAAGCTCAAAAAACATCACAAAGCGTTTCATACTCGCAAATAATTTGCCTTTAACGAGTAGGCTATAGCTTATGGGTTTTTAAATGAGGACTCCGAAACTACCTGTCTAACGTCTATATTTTATCTGCTGTGCATATCTACGGGAAATACATTAGCATTTTAAATGAAAGAAAGTACTCAGATTTTCGTAACTCACTAAAAATGCGAGAAATTACGTTAATAAATAAGTTAAATTGTAAAAGAAAGCGTTGAATAAATAGCTCTGGAGCATTACCGTCCTGAAAATACATGACCGATTTCTTTGCTAGAGAAACTTGAATGTCTACGTCGTGAAAAAAGAACAAAGCTACTCCGTGATAATGAGACGGTGCAGTCAAAACTGTTTTTTAGACGACAGTATAATATTCTGAAATGAGATATTCAGTCCTATTTGTCGAACAAATATATTTGTTTGAAAATAATTTACTTGAAATAAGACGTTTTTATAAGAAAAATTCTCGAATACTTTGAATTTCTGTATCAGTTTACCTCTTTTAAGGTAAGAAATTACGTGAATAAATGTGCAATACTTTATCGCTAAATAATGAAAATATAACGACAAAATTTAAAAATATCTACCTCGAAGTAAAAGGAGAATCTAGCGATATCATATCTGCACGCCAATTTCGCGTAGTAGAAATATGAAGACTAGCAAAGGAGGATAAACGATGGATACAGGAATGAGAGATAAAACTTCAGACATGAAAGGATGGACGAAGACAGACTACATCTGATATGAAGTCATAACAGAAGCATAAANTAAATGTGCAATACTTTATCGCTAAATAATGAAAATATAACGACAAAATTTAAAAATATCTACCTCGAAGTAAAAGGAGAATCTAGCGATATCATATCTGCACGCCAATTTCGCGTAGTAGTAACACAGTTTCATAATAACAGGAAAATGGGGAGGTTGATGGAATTTCAAAAGGTGTAAGACTACTCGGTGAAATTTATCGTATGTTGCTTTCACGAATGTAAATGCAAGCTATAAATCTTAAAGGTACGGCAAAATCGACTTAAGTGGGGAGATAGGTAATGGAGTAATCTTTAGGTAATGGAGTAATCTTTAACGTATAGATGACCTTTACTGATTTCAAATGCGTGGGTCATGGAAACCCCTGATATCTAAGCGATTTTATGTAAAAGCCGAGAAGAGAACCTAAATAAAAACGTCAAACTTGGAATTAAGAGGAAAAAATTACTAAAATGTAGATGATCTACCAAAAATACGGTAGTCAACCGTAACTGGAAGAATTTTGAACGAAACGTGTCTCGGACATTTCCATTTGTTAATCGATCTTAATTCAAGGCTGGTATGTCACGCTTTGAGTCGTTAAATTCTGAACAAACGACATAAATACCAAGACTGCGAATAATCTGATGTAACAAAAAGAAATCGTTCTCTCCTCTTTCTGTTTCCAAATTATGAAGGAAAAGGATCTTGAGACGAAAGATTTCAATTTCATGACGTCAAAACAGTGAAGTCCTTATTTCCCTCAAACCTTAAAGAATCTTTCGCTTTAAACACCGGAAGATGAATTTATAAAGCCTGATAACCCAAATACTAGAGGTATTTCTGAATGAAAGCTGTGAAGTTCTTATCTCTTTATCTCCAAGAAAAATCAGACGCAAAGTTACGATAGCTCCCAGTAATCGCATGATAATAGCAGAGACCCGTAAGAGAGATACATGCCCATGAAAATTATCAAACGTCAATCAAAACTGAAATACACCAAAATGATATTCTGAGCGACAGATTTATCCTCTTCCTCTGTAAAGCATAAATACTGCGACTAATGTCGACTACTCTCTTAAGATTCGAAACTAATGAATGTTTAAATCTTTTTTCTTTCATTTCTAGTCCTAAAAGGCACCAACTTTCACTCGCCGGATCATCAAATACCCGAAACTTTTTATGGGAATCTTTTTTGCCGATGAATTTCACTACTTCGGTAGCAAACTTTCGTTCTTAATCAAAACTTCTGCCACGTTACACGACAGGTATCATCAAAGGCATCTCAAATGTACAACCTCAGATGCTAATTCTTGATACTACTCAGTAGTTAGTCTACTGAAAACGTCCCAATGTTCAACCACAACCAATACAGAAATTTCGAGGTTCAGTACATGCAAATCTCATCATCCTCATTTCCAACGATAATCATTTGTATAGTTTTCTTTCGACACAGAGAAGCTTTAGTTCGAGAAATAAGAGAATTCGGCGGAAGGTGGGGAATGTACACGCTTACAAGAGATTTTCCATTATATCCTATATTTTATCTACTGGTAAAATGATATCGTTATGAAAAAAGATAATCAGATGCTGAGAATACTTGTATTTAGAATCTTTTAAAATGTGCGATATACAGTAATTAGAGCAATAACTAGCAATATACCTTGGGGATTGTAACTCCTTTTATCTCCATGACATCGACAGATGGATCAAGAATTTACACAAAATTCTTAAAGCTTTTATTCATAATATCTGAAAGGCTTAGTTGTTATTCCAACAAACAACAACAATAGAATAACTACATACATCTTAATGTAAGGAACGGATGGGTACATCGAGAATTGAAGCAACGGCAACATTTTTGGATGGTAACGCTCAGATTCGGGGTTCGAATCACGGTAAACTAAGTTCGTCATGGTCGGGGGATATTTGTATTTGTTTGTCCACTGTTACTCTCTATGTCCGTACCTGTAATTGCCACAAAATGTATGTTTGAGGAAACATTGAGAAATAAAGGATCATATAGACCACGTCCTTCTATCCACCGGTGACTAAAACCTTTAACAACTAAGGAAATCCTGACCCTAAGATCATGAAAATAAGCTGCGACATGGCCATTTCTAAGAAAGTCAACGGAATCATACACAAAAACACATCAACAAGAAAGTTTCCTTTCCACGAAGAAAATTAGCCGAGGATTTCCGCGCTGGGAAATCTCCGAAAGCCTTCAAACAACGTAAAACGCCAATACCGTCCTGAAGGAGAGGAGACGGCATCAAGATTATTGAGAGAGCCTGCGCGAAGCGAGCGTGTATCAGGGTCGATGGGGACGATAGGATCGTCTTCCAGAATGCAGTCCACAAGCGACCCGATGAAGAAAGATCCCTCAAAGACAGCAACCTTCGGCATGGAACACGAAATCGACGTGGATGCGGAGAGGGGGAGACGAAAGAGGAGTGGCGAACACAAAAAAAACGCCGAAGTTACGCAAGAGAAAAATAAGAAAGGGAAATCACGCACGCGACCGACTCGTCGCGGACATCTGGACCTTTTTCAATCCATTTATCAATCCAGAGGGGGTTATTGGGGGCCGATGAGATTTCCAAACGGGAAATTCGGGGATAGGGGACTGTTGGAGGGGGCATTCAACATGCAAAGGACCCTTGACGAGCGAATTTCTTCCCAAACGTCGAACTTGTGACACGGCTGGCGAGCGAAGGACGCCTTCAGAATCCGAAAGGAGGATATCGCGGGAAATATGTTACGGAGCCGATATGGGAGAAATGGTGTGGAATTTCGATTGCCACCGCTTCTGTTTATATTTTCGAATATAGGTTGAATTTGGCTGCGATTCGGGTGACATCTGTAAACATCGACGGTGTTATTGCTCCTTGCACTCTGATGGAAAAATTGCCGTGAGAAATGCGGAGAAGACGTCGCAGAAATAAGTTTTATCGCGAATGTTTCGATCCAAGACGAATTGCGGCAATTTCCATACCTTAATTCCTTCATTAACACAGCCTCTGGAGCAAAATGTCACGGTGGCGTTCTAGTCATTAATAGGTAGCAGAAAACGAGCTCTAATTGGCATCAAAATTAAGTTTAGCTCTACCTCGTTTTTATCTGCCTCTTCCATCCGTAATATGGTCGGTGGAAACAACTGGGACAGTTTTCCTTCTTTATGAAATATTTTGTAACATAATGAAGGAATATATATACATACGTTTTTCGCGAAGCTAAACAATTTAAAAAAGACATCAAGGGAAAAAAACCAATAAAAGGCCCTAAACATATTAATTAAGCAGGAAATCAAGGGGGAGGAATAGTCTAAGTTGCCAGAACTTTTGGGTCGAAACGTGATACTATTCATGCCACTTATGCTTTCACTGCTCTAATTGTGTACTAAAATCAATGAGATACAACCCACCTTAAGTTATTTCGATACTAATAAAAAGTTACAAATATAACTCACCTCGGTAAAATAGAGTAAACGTGTACATCTTAATACGCGCGAGCATAAGAGCGTGGAAAATAGTTGAATGCACACTACACGGATTCAACGTTTTAAGTTTCAAAATTCCGAATTTAAAGGGACACATCCCGGAGAGAAATTTATAAATCATTCCGCATTTGGAATATCTTAGAGAACAGGTGTAACTGGGGGATCTTTGGAGAATGAGGCAATTCAGCCGACCCGTTTGCATCACTTCAATGAAAATTATCACTAAACGTAGTCATTTCAATAAACAGAAAAAAGAAACCGAGCGACCATGATCCGTTTGTAATTAAAATCGTTCGATTGCGACATAAATCGAACAATGTTGTAATTAATTGAGAAATAATATAAATCGCAATCAGTGTTTGCTGCATACAAAAGGGTCTAGAGCACTCGGGGCGAAGGAAACGGAAAACGAACTGTCATTTCAAAACATCGTGCCACGATTCCCACGGCTTGGAACTGCGGAGGAAAAAAATGAAAGGCATAAGTGACAAGTAGGTGGAAACTCAGCGCGCGAGACGTCATAACTCGAGATGACTATTTATAGTGGAGCGTTCGTATCAAATTCAGAAAATTAGCTAAGCGAAGAACGCAACAAAAAGATTGATAAATATCTCTTTAAAGAAGATAAAGGCAGCGTGATAAAAATTAACATAAATTAGGCAGGAGGGCTTATAATCCATTCCAGAGACGTTTAAACGTGTTTATCTTCAAAACGAGATGATAGCGCGCACATAATTAATGAGGCAGTGCTTAATCAGCCGTAAATAAATAAGCAATCGCGAAAATAAACGCTTAACCTCGGCATGCGGAGTGGAAAGTCCCTTTATTATTCAATTCCGCAATTGCGTGACGTCGACGAAAAAGTTGCCCGTAAAATCAATCGTATTAAATTATGCTTTAGCACGAAAGAGATATTTATAAGACGCCGGAATACCAGCTACTTCTTAAAGAAAGGAATAGCTAAACATCTGCTAGAAAGGAATTCGAACTTAAAAAAGCCCAATAGCAAAGGTCATAGGACAGCAGCTCACTGGAGCTACTTTAACCTTGGCGTAACAAAGATGAATTTGGAAAACTCATAAAATTGTACTTTTTCCACAAGTTTACACTCAGAAAATGGTACTTTTTCCAAAAGCATGTGGAAAAAGTACCATTTTCTGAGTGTCTTTCCATTATGGATTTCCACAATATTTCGCCTGATTCTGTGAAGTTTAACAAAGGATAAATTTGTAATATCTCATCAAAAGAGAGCCTTCTACTGGATAAAGGAAAGGAAGGTAACTTAGTAGGTTGTAAAACCTACGAAAATCCCAAAGGAATAACAAGTGTGAAAAATAGCGACACGACTGGGACTCGAACCCAGGTCTCCCACTTTCCTTTCCGCTCACAAAGCATTCCCTTAACAGTGTGAGAGAGACGCGGCACGGTAGTTCAGCGGAAAGTGGGAGACCTGGGTTCGAGTCCCAGTCGTGTCGCTATTTTTCACACTTGTTATTCCTGAGCCTTCTACTGTTAAATTTTAATATTTAAAACGATCTGTTAGGGATGCTACGTCAGTGCGTCACTTAATAAATGGACAATTTAATTGATTCTCTCATACATAATTCCACTGTCTCACTTGAACACTTGCACCTATTGAAACCGCAGTACTCATCACATTTCTTATTGTAATCGCAACTAAATCTCTATAATTTACATATCCAGAATTTTTACATAAGAACTGAATAAAGTTGATCATAAAGAGGCAAACTAGCATCTAGCTTTCGAGCAGTTCGGTTGAAAGTTAGAGAATGCAGTCCTGAAAACCCCCAGGGTATGATATTGATTCTGCAGAATAAAGGAAGTGAATGAAAAGATGCACGGATGTGTTCGACGAGACATACACTCATGCTGAGAAGGATATGAATGTAAGCAAGTGATTTTTACACGAGAAACTCAGAATGAAATGTAACCTCGATGTCTACACTACCCTAAAATACACAATGGATGGAAAATCGCGAGTCTAAACACGAGTGAACCTAACAAAGCCAAGAAAATTGTAAATTAATGAGGGAAAGGTAGCAACCATTCTATTCAATCAACATCAAATATCCCTCTCATAAATAATGCATAGTGAAATTGAATAACAGAAGATAATAGAGGGTGTACGAGATAAATAGCCACTCCCGCAAATATGCAGCAATAAAAACGGAGAATATAAAAACAAAGCTAATTCAGATAATTTCTGAAAGATGAAGGACTTTATTCACCACAGGAATAGACTACGTGAGGTGTTGAACCTTCATAGGAAGGCCGCTTGCACTACCATTCGGTCGCATAAGGAACCATTTAGCCGCGTACGGAATCTTCAGGCCGCACTTGGACCGCTGAATGGCGCATTGCCTACATCTATGTACTATTTTAACGTCCAAATTGAGGGGGAAAAACGAAATTAATCGCGGAGTAGACCAAGCTAGAACATTTTTCATTCTATTTTTACACGAATTAACAACTTAGAATGGGAAACACGATCACTTAAATGCTTGCATTTGTTTCGGTAAGCGATGAAAAGGCGGCACTGAACGCTCGAAAAGGCCGCATCTACGGGCCGCAGGTTCCCCACCCCTGAACTAGACAGGACATGTATGGGAAAAGATAGACATCACCGTTTCTCATAGGTGAACCTCATCAATAAAACAATCCAAGCGACGAAAGCTCCCTTCTATGAATCCGTCAAAGTTTCGCGGAAAATCCCTCGGATCGCCGCAACGTGGCACGCATAAGGCGTAGGAGAAACACGCGGCAGACACCACGCACCGACAAATAATTTAAATGATTTGAACGCAGCTCCCCTTTAAAATCCCGATTGTCTCGTGCTTTCGTCAGCAAGGGGGAAGATGGGGGACGTGCTGCTGATGCCACTTGCCGTCTCTTTGCCTCGAGTGCCGTACCCGCAGCCTTCTCCTGCGGAAGAAAAAGACTTTTGGAGGAAGGATGCGCCTTCAGGGGGAAGAACCTCCAAGATTGAGTTGAGTCGTGGGAGTGGCTTCCGCTTTGGTACGACAGTCTCACGGCGACCATATGGGAGAAATGTCGCGCTTAACACGGTATTTTTTGTCGCGTAACACGATCGAGCTTTTCTCTTGAACCCCTTGGGATGACTTTTCGGTAGAACACTGGGGACACTTCTGTCAAATTCATGACACTTTCCTTACACAAAACAGGCAAAACATCAATAACCGACAGGCTGATTCAATCACATCGAATTTAAGCTAGGACCCTCTGAATTGTTAATTTCCGTTCCAATCTCTAGACAAGCGTTTCTTACTGTTATCGTCCTTGTGGAACCCTTGAAATACTATGATCTAGAGCAGTGTTTCCAAAACCTTTTCCCTTCACGGCAATCCAACACATCGACTCAAAATTTGCGGCGCATTAAAACATACGTTAATAAGTTTCAACGCAGACTGTGACAGATGAAGACAAAGATGACGTGTGATTGAAACTTTTCATATTTTAGCAACTAAATCTAACAGAAAGATAAGCGGATATAAAACCCGAATTCCTGGGACCAGCTTCAAGAAGAAAGGGTGAAGGATGGGTCATCGGGTCGCCTCCACCTTCCAATAGACGTAAAAAGACATAATGACGATGACATAAATACAAATATGCATATTCCACACGTTATTTATGGCTACACACGATTGCTAACTTGGTAAATAACGTCAGAATAATAACGTTTGCAAAACCTTTAAACTGAACGTTTCGACTATTAAATGTGTAAACTTGGCCTAGCAAGTAATTCTTAACTTATTTCTTCAACCGAATCAAACCTGAATCACTGCTGTGATTCGAAACGGAATCGAATCGGAAAGAAATGAAGGTCATTACTTTTAAACGCAAATTCTTAAACACAAAATAATAGCAATTTTTCCCACATGCATACATTTACAAATCTCGGGCCTGAGCACCTAGCCTTTTTCATCCTGTAGAATACAACAGGTAGCTGCGTAACATATGCTCCGAGTGAATGGGATCCTAAAGCAATTGCAAAAGGTAAACGGTTGATAAGATAAAACTCATGGGAAGGGTGAAGAAGATAAACACAAGATGAAATATCCATCATTTTCCAAAATTAAGGCGATACCTTACACCGCCTTCCATACGATATGGACAGCTGTTACAAAATTGACTAATCTCTCGAGGTTAAACTTAAAAAGAGACAGACAATTTTCTATCCTACATTCCCGTACGTAAACACAAGCTGATAATGAAGTCCAAACCTCTAACCCAACACCCCCCCTCCCCCACCCACTCCCTTGCTTTCCCCTCACTGCTCCTCTTCCTATATATTGTGAATTTTCTCTGTTTCCTGTACCTGACGATGACGCGACGCGTCGAAACCTAGGTCGTTTCATTAAATTATCCTGTGGTAACGTGTATAAGTGTTTCTTATTCTTTTCATCATGAATAGCTACCACAAAGTTGAGGCCGAAGTAGTGGATTTTGCTCCCTACTTCCTTAAATTTCTAAACAAGGGTGGCATAGCCTGTTCGTTCCCAGCCCTCCCACCAAGGTCCTCCCAAGGCCCTACTGAAAATTCATTTCGGGGTCCCCTTCGGTTCTCGGCCTCCTACCATGAGGGAACTGCGGGGGAGTCTGCCACGCCCAAGTTGAGTAATAATTACCCATCCAAAAAAATTAATGACCGATATCTTAAAATCTTGATTACCATTTTCTATTAATCCACGCGAATCTAATACGAATAACCCGTTAAATCGCACCAGATTAACTTCGCCATGGTATTCACGGGATAGATATTAGACGCAGATACGATATCAGAGAGCCTGGTCAGAACTCAGGCCGCAATTAATCACTGTCACGACATCGTTTCACGGAAAGAACCTCTGAGAAAGGTTTTAACACAAATCCCTAAGCATTATCCGATTGCGTACGTAAGTGAACATAGAGGTCAATTACACCGGAGGTCTCATAACTAAAGCGAATTTAAATAGTTTCATTGTAAAGAATTTCGGATGTCACGATAACTTTCACAAAAGATTTCTCTTACCCCAGCAGTTACTCTCTAAAATTCAAGGAGAAATAGCTAAAAATATAACTATTACAGTTTTAATCTAACATGTCAAGATGTTATCTGGATAATAAGAAAATGCAATTCTTACCGACCGAAGCAGTGAATAGATCCACAAGATGGAAGAAAAAAGTTTCAAAATTCAGAAAGTTTCAAAAGAGTGGGGCATTTCTATTCATCATCGTTCCATCACATTCTTATCTCTCTTCACCCAATTTGGAAGGGCGGTTACCCCTGACCAACAAAAGAAATCAATGAGCCAATATCTTTTTCGTTAATCTCTGCCGGTTATCGCTTAGCAATATGGGCGCAGGATGAAGAAAAACAAGCGGCATCGATTAAGTTAAGTCAACACATCCGTGAATTTATGCTCCTCACTAAGTGAAATTAAATTGCTCAGAAAATCAGACGGTTTACACAAGGTAGAACCGCTAAGGGGTCATAGTTTTAATGATTAGCAAACGATATGAAACGGAAGAGCAAATAATGGATCCTACATTCGGGGTTCAATAGGAAGATAGAAAGATGCGCAATTCTGCATTTCGGATGATTGCTGACTTATGCAAAATATACTTCTCACGATTGGTTGTCCTATAGAATTCTACTAAGGAAAAATCCTATCACAAAGCTATCTGCGACTACACGACATTAAAAGTAGATGAGTGATAACGCAAGAGGCATAGATAGGTATATTAACGTTATCATAACTAGAACAAAAAATATTATGATGAGAGGTGCGGTAGAAAAAGCAGATCTTATTGTTAGTACGATATTTCACTACAGGGACTATGTATATAGAAATAGAGAAAACAGACGACATTATTTTAGTTATTTATTGCGGTAGTTATTTTTAGTAGTTATTTAATTTAGTTATTTATTTAGAAAGAAATCAAAAGGTCATTAAAACGATGATAATACACAGGAATACTTTCTGCTCGAGGCAATCAACCTGAATCTCCATCTCGTGAAGTAAACATTGGTATCCTTTTCAAGAGCGTTTGGAGGCTCATGGTAGAGGGTTTGAGGTTCATACCGGCCTCTGAGCCAAATTCTGCACAAACAGACCTTTAGGTCATTCCCCTTTAAACAAAAGGGTTACACGATACTAAATAAACTCGATCTACATCAATATCTACGTTTTTACGCGCGTTAAACTGAGGAGTTGCCTGCAAATCACGCCCATGAATCGTCAAATTTCCAAAATTCAATTTAGTACTACACTCGACACAACATACGTATTTATCACAATCACAATTTCGCCACCTTTCAAATCGAAGCCCGTAAAATTATAGCTTCCATTCCTATGGTCAACCGGAACAAGAAAAAAGAGCGGTAAAGGCATGCTATCGATCCATGGTCCAAAGCACAGTTCCCGAACGCCTCCAGGGAGAACCCGAGTATCCCTTAATACATTTCGCTAATGCTTCCAGCAGGAAAAAATAGACTCCGAAATGGAACCCGAAGATAAAAAAGGCGGAATTATTTCCGCGATTCAGAGAGCGAATACACGGACAAGTCATCGCTCGCATTCACTTCTGTAAAGCGAAACAAAACATTCACTTATCTCAATATAAATATTTGAAGTCATCTTCTGATACTTTGGCAACAAATGCCGCATTCGTGACCCCAAAAATCCAATTACTTTTGAATGCATTGAGAATCTCCCATCTCTTGATGCAGACACCTCCCACAGAGGGTTGGGGTAATGAACGTCGCTGAAAAGGCTTCAAGAAAAGTACGTAATCTCTCTTTTGACCGCTTGCACTTGGGCAGACAGTCTCTATTGATGGTCTTTAGCCCTTATCCCAGACAAAAGCGGGATCGAAGGGGTTGAAGGAGTGGTAGACGTGCGACGGAGGTGGGGATGGCCTTGATACCCCACGGAGACGCCCGACGCCGAGTCCCACGCCATACTCGAACCACGGGGGAGTCGGAGGCGAAAGGGTTGAAAAGTGTGAGAGCGGGGATGTAAAGGGTCGGCGAAAGGTGGTAGCGGATAGAGATAAGAATGGATGTGAATGCATTAGCAGGAGAGGGTTATGAATTGGCGGGAGGATCGTAAATGGAAGAGGGAATGTTGAGGACAGGATAGAGGAATGGCAGAGGAAAGGTGATGGAGGCTGGAGATTCACCGTAACAGGTGAGATAAAATTAGGGTCATGAAACCGAATATAACGTAAAATCGTCCAAGTATAAAATGGATGGCAACAGGTAATTGCAATCCTTAAGATCGTAAGGATTTTCAGAAAAAATGAGGAATTTACTGGAACGAATAAATGAAATTTTCAGCTGGAGACTATGATTCTGCAACTAAATTTTATACGAAGATTTCTTTCATACTGGTCAAGCAATCCACGTTCATTCACTCACAGTCATTTCAGAATCAGTATCTTGTTTGTGCCACACATCTCATACAACCCATTTTTTATTATTACGGAAAATAATCAAATAGTAATTTGGCATATTGGTGAAAACTTAATTTCTAGAATACTTCTTCAGAAACACGAGATTAGATTCTTTAAATAAAATGGTTTAACAAGAAACAAAGAGAAATACCAGTAGAGTAACGAAAAAAATAGGGCCAACCTTGAATGAAACTGTCACAGAAGTTTAAGACGACATGTTATACATTTATAATACAAAGAACAAAAATGGAAACCTTAAAGAAAAGGAGATAAATCAATTAGGGATTAAAACTGGCTTTAAAAAAGTGTTGGAAAGTCTGCTTCAAATGTTATGATGAACATGGGATACAGGTTTAAAAGGGTAAGGAAAGGTTAGAGGGGATGGAATTTTATTTAAAGTAAAATTGGTGAGCCACAATTAGACAAGAGAGGGTATAGCTATAAGATAAATACTCTACGGGCAAAATGAAGGATTGAAATATTCAGCCGAAGAATGCTGACAGGTTATCAATCAAACGACACACTCATTATGAACACAAAACTATATTCTATAAATATTTACAGAGAAGCATTACAAATAATCAGTGATGGGTCACGAATAAATTCCTTAAAAATCACATATAGATAACGCCAAAAAATTAGTGAAAATTTCAACTCTTATCAACGCCTTACCTTGATTTTTCACACTTTTGAGTACACACAGGAATTTGCTTAAAATTTTATAGAGTTACAATGCTTCAATTCATGCAACGCGCCCATTCAAAATCAGTAACTTGATACGACGCTTTACAAATTTCATCTCACCCGTTTCTAAGCAGTATTTTAAAGCTGAGCCTCACAAGAAATTTTAGCACGAAATATTTACGAAGTTGAATGAATTTAGCATGAGAATAACTTGTTAAAGAACTGCTATGAAAAGGCTCACAATGGATGAGAACGACAATGGCGGGAAAGAAAACCGGATCCATTGTTGACTGCAGCCTCCGGAATGGATCAATGGAATGAATGGAATTTCGGAAAAGAAACTATTGTGACCGATGGAGAATGCAATGCTAAATAAAAAACTGAACATTTATACAGCAGAAATGAACGAGGAAGAGGGGTGATATCCACGGGAGCATGTTAGATGCAATAAAAACCATACGTCGAATAAAAATCGTGAAATGACTTCGAGGGAAAATGTTCGCATTAACGGAAAAACTCTGAAAGTAGAGGGGGATTCGACAGTGCAGGGATTAGGGAGGACGAAAATGGAAGAGAGAGCAGATGGAGGAGACACGTGGCAGGTGAATTGACGGGAATGAGGAACAAGGAGTTATGGACTGGAAGGTGATTGAAGATTAAATGCTCCCATATACACTGCGAGGGATTGGTGAGACGTCACGTGGCACACGAAGGGCATATCTCACGCTTTCACGGAACCGAAATGAATCGATGCGACAGATTCTGCAAATACACGAGTCTGTCCCTGTTTTAAAAATGTTAATCGCGCCTGCACAATATTCACACCAAAGCCCGATTAGAAACTCAAAAACCCAGCTATAAGTTACCGTCATCTCAGGTGAAGGAATGAGGCTTACTAGGTATGAAAAGGAGTGAGGTAATTTACCCTTGCTTTACTCACTGAGTGAGAATAGTAAGAAAAAGCCTTGTTGATGCCACATTATGACCCAAGAGATGACATTCTCCATCGCATTCAAAGGTTTGACGTAATGGCTGCCATTGTTCAGCATCATTCATACCTCAGTATCTTTTATTTCGTCAAAAATACGAACAAGACCGAGGGAGAAGAGAGTTAAAGATGTATTTTTCTACACCCTGCTCCAAATGACAAATGGTTGCAACATAAAGTAAACATATGACCACGAAAAATACGAAATTTACTAACTATATAGTAGTATAGTAATGTAAAGTTACATAGGATTAGGTAAATATAATCAATATGAAATGACCATATCCTTAGGCTTAGGAAATCTTAACCCATTCGCTGCGTATTTGGACTAAACGCAACTTTAGGACTATGAACGTCAAATCGACGTCGATTGTCGCGGCGCAAGGGTTAAAGCCTTACTTAGGATAAATTACCCATTAGCGAGTGGAATTTTGAGCAATGAAACTGGAAGAAATGAAAATTCACCAAAGAGACAAAAATGAACCTAATTTAGAAGCTGAGGACAAGTTTGCCGTGCGTCATACGCCATGATAGTATCTTATCAGAGATTAACTCTCAATAACAAAACCTGTCAAAGCAAACCCGACACAGCTGATGACGCAGCTGAATTGGCGTAATTGGAGAGCAGCCTTTCAGTTTTGAGAAAACGACAGATTCATTAAAATAAATTATTTTAAGGCTATTTTTTTCATTCTTTCCTACCCAAAAAATACGAGACGATGTTAGCAATTGCTTCAAAGATGTCATAACGCGCTTTAAAAAAAGATAGATACGTAGATCGAGGATGAAAGTATGCCCTTGACTTCCTGCTGATAACCGATTCACTCCTTGGCTACTTTTTCATTAATTTACTTTACCCGAGGCCGAGTTCTGCGTTGCGATTTCTTTTATGTAATTCTCGTTTTTTTGGCACGAAATCCTGCTATTATTACGTTTAATTTGAGAAGACTGCACATGTGGGAAGCCTTGCCCAATTATTAAATCGTGTCAACGACTGTTGGATAAAGATGAAGGATTCTGTGGCAACGAAATTGATTCTTTGAAAGCACAAAAAAATAGTAAATTCGCCTTTATTTATCAGGCGTATTTCAGTCAAGGTTAGCCATTCTTAATAAACGCTTAAAAAATAAACAAATAAGGGGAATTTTCTATATCGAATTATCATTTAAAGAAACAAAACAATTCCTTTCCATTCCCCATTTTTTTGCTCTGTTCAGATATTTCTTAACAACCAAAAAGTACGCAATGATTTTTCTTCCGTTTCAAAATCGTAATCCCAATCAATACTGGAAATAAACGAGAATTAAATTCAAAGCAATTTTCATTACACACACTTAAAAATGATAGAAGGATATAGCGACTCAAACCCAAACTGAATGATTCCAGATGCTTTCTAGAACAAAAAAATACGCTGTTTACTTGTTTCCTTGCTTACTCCCGAGCACTTCCTTGCTTTCTTTCGGACTGCATCATCTTACCATCTGGACCAATATTACGGAACATATTTACTGTGTATCTGCTTAGCGAATAAAGTTACGACGTACGATGGTATCTTCTAGAACACCCTTTATAGCCTTACGGAGATATTACATTTCTAAAGACTTATATACACACTTTACAATAATAAATATTTATTTAAATAATTCACTTTATATTTCTACAGTTAAATACTCCGCGAAGAAAACAAATGATAAGGTACGAATTATTGAACTAGATGTCACGATATGGCTATGAGGTATTGATGGGATTATACATCTTCGAATAAACACAATCACTCTTACCACCGAACGCACCCAACATTTGCATACGTAAATATTAAAAAGGAACCTTTGCGCACCATATAAGCCTCGAATCTTCAGTGAACAGTAGCGAGGCGACGCCGCCGTGTCTGACGCTGAAACAGCAAAACGGCGCCGACGCTACCCCGAAACCCCTCTCCTCATACGGACTATTAAACCCCGACCGCATGAGCTCCCAATAAAGGAGCAAAACGACGGTGACACAGACGAATACATCAAATTATCATCTGCTCTGAAGATTCACGTGCATTAGCATAGGTGATAAATTATCCCCAGCAGGATAAAACAAACGGAGAGTGAGGCGATTGATTAACTGCCTCCGCATATGATTCTTACAACGGCAAACCAAATAACACCTGCTGTAAAAAATGACACAATCAATTATTACAGCGCCCGAAAATATCTGGCGAAGTAATAGACTACCTGAGGTCGTTAATTCGAAATAAAGCTGCGCATGCGTGATTCCAAGGACTGTTACAAAAACTATTGTTGACGGGGGCAGCTGTGACCATAGCAATTACTATTGGCAGACGTTTAGATTACTATTCCTACTATTAAGAATTCAGACGGTAGGCTGGTTGCTACCTCATCCCATCTACCGATAGCAAGGGGAGGGGAATGAGGCTTACTAGGCAAGGTGAGGAGTGAGGTAGTTTGCCCTTTCTTTCTTCACTGAGCCAGAAGTACAAGTAGTAGTAGAACAAGTCCACGCAAGTAAAGCAACATGACTCTACAAGTAACACTCATCGAAGCATTCCATATGGAAAGAACCTAATCAATGTCATTATTCAGCATCACTCATACCTCAGTACCTTTTAAATCACAATAGCCATGAATGAGACGAAGAGAAAATCAAATGAAAGATACATTTTTTTCTATTCTGTACCAAATGACAATTGAGAAATAAATTCATGAAGAAGTGGTAGCAGGAACCCTATTCCTACAATGTTTCTAAAATTCGACTGATTTACTGATAATATATAAACGATGTGAGAAAATATCGCGTAGTTGACATAATTACAAATTCGATTATCTTGAATCTGTAGTATATTCATACATCAACTTCCCAAAGAAAAAATAATTTACGACAAATTACTGCATTTATTTGTAATTTGATATTTCGAAATAAGTTTACATAAATTATTCAAAGAAAATAAATAATAACGGAATTACATAAAAAAAGGAGAATCGATAACATACGCACCTTTCATATTTAATAAGTACAAAATCGACAAATGTTTCATGCTAATAAAATGTCTTAAATAAAAAATTATACACACAAACCCATTTCAAATGTATATTTCCGATAAAACGGGGTTAAAGAATTTTTGAATTTAAACAAATTGAAAACTAAAGGAATTTCTGAAATATTTGATAATCAAATGAGGAAATTTAAGAAAATATTGAAAACTTAGCAAGTTTTCGTCATTTATTTCACAACGAATTTTCATAGAATATGCGACAGATTTTGAGCCGATTGAAATGCTAACTGTTTTCATAGGTGCTTCTTGCCCGACGTATCCTGAATGAACTGAAGCCACGCCTTTATTCTATCATCATTATACTGCAACCTGACTCTTTGCTTGTAGCAATTATAATGGTAATTTTAAAACAGCTGATCACAGAATATTCAGAGGACTAAGAGGAATGAAAGCGAAGAGCGTCACAGCAGCGCAACAAAACCAGATTTTGCATCGCGGAAGGCGCTGAGAAGGCCGAATGAATCTGCGAGACAAGTACCAAAGAGAGAATAGTAAGTGGGATGGGGGATCCATTTAAGGGAGGAGAGTTACGACGGAAAGCTAATGACTGTTCCGGCAACCCCAAGGTTCTTCGGGTAAGAAATTATATTTCAATCTTGGCTAAGCATTTGGAGCGGAGGTGCCTTCTTTGAATGAAATGCAACGGACGGAGGCGGAATAGAACGCACGGTCCATTAGGCAACGAACACAGATCGCAAAGACATTCAAATGGAATTGCTAAGCGAGAAAGTCTGTTGATCAATCAATGCCGAACATGTGTCAGATGATAAAATCTATCAAAGATCTGCGTTAGCAGCTGCATTGTCACCCTGTAAAGACACCATAAACGGGGTACATCGCGCTGCAAAGATTCGAAAATAAAGACAAGAACTAATAAAATTATAAGATGACATTTTAATCCGTTCCTTTAACCATTCGTAGATAGATGTAATATATTTAACTTCCAGACAGGATACAGAAAATGGTATCTTTCATTTAATTTTCTACAAGATTTTTCACGGCTGGCATACGAAAGTTACTGAGGTATGAATAATGCGGATAGGGACATTTATTCTGGTCATTCCTTGCAGAGTGGTTGAAAAGTTTTAATCACAGAGTTATTCTGCAACACTTTTACGTATTTTATTTAACTAATAGCATTATGGCTCTGCGAGGAAAGCAGGGACGAACTACCTCACACCTCATCTCCACTCATCACTTCTTAGTAAGCCTAATTCCATCATGGCTTTTCTAATTAATGATAGAGGGTTTGCGATTCTCTCTTAATTCTCCGGAGACAAACATACAAACTCAAACACCTAGGAGATGATAATAACAATATTTCTCAAGAGGTAAAGAAAAACCTATCAAAATTTAGAAACTTGAGGTTATTGTGAAACATCACGACGAATCTGCTCCAATTCAAAACTCTGATCTTTCTTGAGCTTATAAAACGCGCTGTACTCGTAAAGTCCTGAATGATACCTNTAGGTCGTTTCATTAAATTATCCTGTGGTAACGTGTATAAGTGTTTCTTATTCTTTTCATCATGAATAGCTACCACAAAGTTGAGGCCGAAGTAGTGGATTTTGCTCCCTACTTCCTTAAATTTCTAAACAAGGGTGGCATAGCCTGTTCGTTCCCAGCCCTCCCACCAAGGTCCTCCCAAGGCCCTACTGAAAATTCATTTCGGGGTCCCCTTCGGTTCTCGGCCTCCTACCATGAGGGAACTGCGGGGGAGTCTGCCACGCCCAAGTTGAGTAATAATTACCCATCCAAAAAAATTAATGACCGATATCTTAAAATCTTGATTACCATTTTCTATTAATCCACGCGAATCTAATACGAATAACCCGTTAAATCGCACCAGATTAGCTTCGCCATGGTATTCACGGGATAGATATTAGACGCAGATACGATATCAGAGAGCCTGGTCAGAACTCAGGCCGCAATTAATCACTGTCACGACATCGTTTCACGGAAAGAACCTCTGAGAAAGGTTTTAACACAAATCCCTAAGCATTATCCGATTGCGTACGTAAGTGAACATAGTGGTCAATTACACCGGAGGTCTCATAACTAAAGCGAATTTAAATAGTTTCATTGTAAAGAATTTCGGATGTCACGATAACTTTCACAAAAGATTTCTCTTACCCCAGCAGTTACTCTCTAAAATTCAAGGAGAAATAGCTAAAAATATAACTATTACAGTTTTAATCTAACATGTCAAGATGTTATCTGGATAATAAGAAAATGCAATTCTTACCGACCGAAGCAGTGAATAGATCCACAAGATGGAAGAAAAAAGTTTCAAAATTCAGAAAGTTTCAAAAGAGTGGGGCATTTCTATTCATCATCGTTCCATCACATTCTTATCTCTCTTCACCCAATTTGGAAGGGCGGTTACCCCTGACCAACAAAAGAAATCAATGAGCCAATATCTTTTTCGTTAATCTCTGCCGGTTATCGCTTAGCAATATGGGCGCAGGATGAAGAAAAACAAGCGGCATCGATTAAGTTAAGTCAACACATCCGTGAATTTATGCTCCTCACTAAGTGAAATTAAATTGCTCAGAAAATCAGACGGTTTACACAAGGTAGAACCGCTAAGGGGTCATAGTTTTAATGATTAGCAAACGATATGAAACGGAAGAGCAAATAATGGATCCTACATTCGGGGTTCAATAGGAAGATAGAAAGATGCGCAATTCTGCATTTCGGATGATTGCTGACTTATGCAAAATATACTTCTCACGATTGGTTGTCCTATAGAATTCTACTAAGGAAAAATCCTATCACAAAGCTATCTGCGACTACACGACATTAAAAGTAGATGAGTGATAACGCAAGAGGCATAGATAGGTATATTAACGTTATCATAACTAGAACAAAAAATATTATGATGAGAGGTGCGGTAGAAAAAGCAGATCTTATTGTTAGTACGATATTTCACTACAGGGACTATGTATATAGAAATAGAGAAAACAGACGACATTATTTTAGTTATTTATTGCGGTAGTTATTTTTAGTAGTTATTTAATTTAGTTATTTATTTAGAAAGAAATCAAAAGGTCATTAAAACGATGATAATACACAGGAATACTTTCTGCTCGAGGCAATCAACCTGAATCTCCATCTCGTGAAGTAAACATTGGTATCCTTTTCAAGAGCGTTTGGAGGCTCATGGTAGAGGGTTTGAGGTTCATACCGGCCTCTGAGCCAAATTCTGCACAAACAGACCTTTAGGTCATTCCCCTTTAAACAAAAGGGTTACACGATACTAAATAAACTCGATCTACATCAATATCTACGTTTTTACGCGCGTTAAACTGAGGAGTTGCCTGCAAATCACGCCCATGAATCGTCAAATTTCCAAAATTCAATTTAGTACTACACTCGACACAACATACGTATTTATCACAATCACAATTTCGCCACCTTTCAAATCGAAGCCCGTAAAATTATAGCTTCCATTCCTATGGTCAACCGGAACAAGAAAAAAGAGCGGTAAAGGCATGCTATCGATCCATGGTCCAAAGCACAGTTCCCGAACGCCTCCAGGGAGAACCCGAGTATCCCTTAATACATTTCGCTAATGCTTCCAGCAGGAAAAAATAGACTCCGAAATGGAACCCGAAGATAAAAAAGGCGGAATTATTTCCGCGATTCAGAGAGCGAATACACGGACAAGTCATCGCTCGCATTCACTTCTGTAAAGCGAAACAAAACATTCACTTATCTCAATATAAATATTTGAAGTCATCTTCTGATACTTTGGCAACAAATGCCGCATTCGTGACCCCAAAAATCCAATTACTTTTGAATGCATTGAGAATCTCCCATCTCTTGATGCAGACACCTCCCACAGAGGGTTGGGGTAATGAACGTCGCTGAAAAGGCTTCAAGAAAAGTACGTAATCTCTCTTTTGACCGCTTGCACTTGGGCAGACAGTCTCTATTGATGGTCTTTAGCCCTTATCCCAGACAAAAGCGGGATCGAAGGGGTTGAAGGAGTGGTAGACGTGCGACGGAGGTGGGGATGGCCTTGATACCCCACGGAGACGCCCGACGCCGAGTCCCACGCCATACTCGAACCACGGGGGAGTCGGAGGCGAAAGGGTTGAAAAGTGTGAGAGCGGGGATGTAAAGGGTCGGCGAAAGGTGGTAGCGGATAGAGATAAGAATGGATGTGAATGCATTAGCAGGAGAGGGTTATGAATTGGCGGGAGGATCGTAAATGGAAGAGGGAATGTTGAGGACAGGATAGAGGAATGGCAGAGGAAAGGTGATGGAGGCTGGAGATTCACCGTAACAGGTGAGATAAAATTAGGGTCATGAAACCGAATATAACGTAAAATCGTCCAAGTATAAAATGGATGGCAACAGGTAATTGCAATCCTTAAGATCGTAAGGATTTTCAGAAAAAATGAGGAATTTACTGGAACGAATAAATGAAATTTTCAGCTGGAGACTATGATTCTGCAACTAAATTTTATACGAAGATTTCTTTCATACTGGTCAAGCAATCCACGTTCATTCACTCACAGTCATTTCAGAATCAGTATCTTGTTTGTGCCACACATCTCATACAACCCATTTTTTATTATTACGGAAAATAATCAAATAGTAATTTGGCATATTGGTGAAAACTTAATTTCTAGAATACTTCTTCAGAAACACGAGATTAGATTCTTTAAATAAAATGGTTTAACAAGAAACAAAGAGAAATACCAGTAGAGTAACGAAAAAAATAGGGCCAACCTTGAATGAAACTGTCACAGAAGTTTAAGACGACATGTTATACATTTATAATACAAAGAACAAAAATGGAAACCTTAAAGAAAAGGAGATAAATCAATTAGGGATTAAAACTGGCTTTAAAAAAGTGTTGGAAAGTCTGCTTCAAATGTTATGATGAACATGGGATACAGGTTTAAAAGGGTAAGGAAAGGTTAGAGGGGATGGAATTTTATTTAAAGTAAAATTGGTGAGCCACAATTAGACAAGAGAGGGTATAGCTATAAGATAAATACTCTACGGGCAAAATGAAGGATTGAAATATTCAGCCGAAGAATGCTGACAGGTTATCAATCAAACGACACACTCATTATGAACACAAAACTATATTCTATAAATATTTACAGAGAAGCATTACAAATAATCAGTGATGGGTCACGAATAAATTCTTTAAAAATCACATATAGATAACGCCAAAAAATTAGTGAAAATTTCAACTCTTATCAACGCCTTACCTTGATTTTTCACACTTTTGAGTACACACAGGAATTTGCTTAAAATTTTATAGAGTTACAATGCTTCAATTCATGCAACGCGCCCATTCAAAATCAGTAACTTGATACGACGCTTTACAAATTTCATCTCACCCGTTTCTAAGCAGTATTTTAAAGCTGAGCCTCACAAGAAATTTTAGCACGAAATATTTACGAAGTTGAATGAATTTAGCATGAGAATAACTTGTTAAAGAACTGCTATGAAAAGGCTCACAATGGATGAGAACGACAATGGCGGGAAAGAAAACCGGATCCATTGTTGACTGCAGCCTCCGGAATGGATCAATGGAATGAATGGAATTTCGGAAAAGAAACTATTGTGACCGATGGAGAATGCAATGCTAAATAAAAAACTGAACATTTATACAGCAGAAATGAACGAGGAAGAGGGGTGATATCCACGGGAGCATGTTAGATGCAATAAAAACCATACGTCGAATAAAAATCGTGAAATGACTTCGAGGGAAAATGTTCGCATTAACGGAAAAACTCTGAAAGTAGAGGGGGATTCGACAGTGCAGGGATTAGGGAGGACGAAAATGGAAGAGAGAGCAGATGGAGGAGACACGTGGCAGGTGAATTGACGGGAATGAGGAACAAGGAGTTATGGACTGGAAGGTGATTGAAGATTAAATGCTCCCATATACACTGCGAGGGATTGGTGAGACGTCACGTGGCACACGAAGGGCATATCTCACGCTTTCACGGAACCGAAATGAATCGATGCGACAGATTCTGCAAATACACGAGTCTGTCCCTGTTTTAAAAATGTTAATCGCGCCTGCACAATATTCACACCAAAGCCCGATTAGAAACTCAAAAACCCAGCTATAAGTTACCGTCATCTCAGGTGAAGGAATGAGGCTTACTAGGTATGAAAAGGAGTGAGGTAATTTACCCTTGCTTTACTCACTGAGTGAGAATAGTAAGAAAAAGCCTTGTTGATGCCACATTATGACCCAAGAGATGACATTCTCCATCGCATTCAAAGGTTTGACGTAATGGCTGTGATTGTTCAGCATCAATCATACCGCAGTATCTTTTATTTCGTCAAAAATACGAACAAGACCGAGGGAGAAGAGAGTTAAAGATGTATTTTTCTACACCCTGCTCCAAATGACAAATGGTTGCAACATAAAGTAAACATATGACCACGAAAAATACGAAATTTACTAACTATATAGTAGTATAGTAATGTAAAGTTACATAGGATTAGGTAAATATAATCAATATGAAATGACCATATCCTTAGGCTTAGGAAATCTTAACCCATTCGCTGCGTATTTGGACTAAACGCAACTTTAGGACTATGAACGTCAAATCGACGTCGATTGTCGCGGCGCAAGGGTTAAAGCCTTACTTAGGATAAATTACCCATTAGCGAGTGGAATTTCGAGCAATGAAACTAGAAGAAATGAAAATTCACCAAAGAGACAAAAATGAACCTAATTTAGAAGCTGAGGACAAGTTTGCCGTGCGTCATACGCCATGATAGTATCTTATCAGAGATTAACTCTCAATAACAAAACCTGTCAAAGCAAACCCGACACAGCTGATGACGCAGCTGAATTGGCGTAATTGGAGAGCAGCCTTTCAGTTTTGAGAAAACGACAGATTCATTAAAATAAATTATTTTAAGGCTATTTTTTTCATTCTTTCCTACCCAAAAAATACGAGACGATGTTAGCAATTGCTTCAAAGATGTCATAACGCGCTTTAAAAAAAGATAGATACGTAGATCGAGGATGAAAGTATGCCCTTGACTTCCTGCTGATAACCGATTCACTCCTTGGCTACTTTTTCATTAATTTACTTTACCCGAGGCCGAGTTCTGCGTTGCGATTTCTTTTATGTAATTCTCGTTTTTTTGGCACGAAATCCTGCTATTATTACGTTTAATTTGAGAAGACTGCACATGTGGGAAGCCTTGTCCAATTATTAAATCGTGTCAACGACTGTTGGATAAAGATGAAGGATTCTGTGGCAACGAAATTGATTCTTTGAAAGCACAAAAAATAGTAAATTCGCCTTTATTTATCAGGCGTATTTCAGTCAAGGTTAGCCATTCTTAATAAACGCTTAAAAAATAAACAAATAAGGGGAATTTTCTATATCGAATTATCATTTAAAGAAACAAAACAATTCCTTTCCATTCCCCATTTTTTTGCTCTGTTCAGATATTTCTTAACAACCAAAAAGTACGCAATGATTTTTCTTCCGTTTCAAAATCATAATCCCAATCAATACTGGAAATAAACGAGAATTAAATTCAAAGCAATTTTCATTACACACACTTAAAAATGATAGAAGGATATAGCGACTCAAACCCAAACTGAATGATTCCAGATGCTTTCTAGAACAAAAAAATACGCTGTTTACTTGTTTCCTTGCTTACTCCCGAGCACTTCCTTGCTTTCTTTCGGACTGCATCATCTTACCATCTGGACCAATATTACGGAACATATTTACTGTGTATCTGCTTAGCGAATAAAGTTACGACGTACGATGGTATCTTCTAGAACACCCTTTATAGCCTTACGGAGATATTACACATCTAAAGACTTATATACACACTTTACAATAATAAATATTTATTTAAATAATTCACTTTATATTTCTACAGTTAAATACTCCGCGAAGAAAACAAATGATAAGGTACGAATTATTGAACTAGATGTCACGATATGGCTATGAGGTATTGATGGGATTATACATCTTCGAATAAACACAATCACTCTTACCACCGAACGCACCCAACATTTGCATACGTAAATATTAAAAAGGAACCTTTGCGCACCATATAAGCCTCGAATCTTCAGTGAACAGTAGCGAGGCGACGCCGCCGTGTCTGACGCTGAAACAGCAAAACGGCGCCGACGCTACCCCGAAACCCCTCTCCTCATACGGACTATTAAACCCCGACCGCATGAGCTCCCAATGAAGGAGCAAAACGACGGTGACACAGACGAATACATCAAATTATCATCTGCTCTGAAGATTCACGTGCATTAGCATAGGTGATAAATTATCCCCAGCAGGATAAAACAAACGGAGAGTGAGGCGATTGATTAACTGCCTCCGCATATGATTCTTACAACGGCAAACCAAATAACACCTGCTGTAAAAAATGACACAATCAATTATTACAGCGCCCGAAAATATCTGGCGAAGTAATAGACTACCTGAGGTCGTTAATTCGAAATAAAGCTGCGCATGCGTGATTCCAAGGACTGTTACAAAAACTATTGTTGACGGGGGCAGCTGTGACCATAGCAATTACTATTGGCAGACGTTTAGATTACTATTCCTACTATTAAGAATTCAGACGGTAGGCTGGTTGCTACCTCATCCCATCTACCGATAGCAAGGGGAGGGGAATGAGGCTTACTAGGCAAGGTGAGGAGTGAGGTAGTTTGCCCTTTCTTTCTTCACTGAGCCAGAAGTACAAGTAGTAGTAGAACAAGTCCACGCAAGTAAAGCAACATGACTCTACAAGTAACACTCATCGAAGCATTCCATATGGAAAGAACCTAATCAATGTCATTATTCAGCATCACTCATACCTCAGTACCTTTTAAATCACAATAGCCATGAATGAGACGAAGAGAAAATCAAATGAAAGATACATTTTTTTCTATTCTGTACCAAATGACAATTGAGAAATAAATTCATGAAGAAGTGGTAGCAGGAACCCTATTCCTACAATGTTTCTAAAATTCGACTGATTTACTGATAATATATAAACGATGTGAGAAAATATCGCGTAGTTGACATAATTACAAATTCGATTATCTTGAATCTGTAGTATATTCANATAAGAATACATTCCATTAAGATTCTTGCTATTTCCATGATTTTTCTGAAAGGTGTTTTGATTGTTTTAAAGGTACAAAAGCAGTCCTGGGGAGGGACTTACTTTTGAGTCAATGTTGCTGGATTCTTCTACTAGATTCCCTCCAAAATCATGGGAGACTGAGCAGCCTCGGTCCACTACTTCCCCAAGAAACGAAGAAAGGCCAAAACCCCAAAGGGAAATTGCTTCAGGGAATGAAGCTCAGAAAAAGTTTGGTAGTGCTAAAGCTATATCTTCCGACCAGTTCTTCAGAGATTCTTCTGAGACAAATGTAGGTGCTGTTTCTGTTTCATATTCTTAATAGTCTTCACAAAATTTTATAAAATGTTGCCATATACTATCAAAGATTTTGGGAATTCAATTTTCCTAAAGGAAATAGCCTGCAAGTAAAAAAACGAAATTTATTTGCATTTTTCATGGAAGTTTTACTGAGTCAGGGATTGAATCCAGGACACCTTCAGTAAAGTTTATGACACTGTTTGATGATATCCAGGACCTTTGGTGTTTTGGTTTTGATCTAATCATTGTCATATAGGAAAGAAGATTTAATCAGTTTTAAAGAGGGACCCTGATGCAAGTTTGAATTTCTGCTGTTGATTCTTACCTGTGGGCCTGCTCAATTTTTTCGGAAGCTTTTACTATGGATATATGCTTTCTAGAAAACAGCATTGTCTCAAGCACAGGTTTGGGCCATATATAAACCAAGTCTGATGAAAACACACAGACAGGCACTACTACTTATTTTTACTACAGTAGATGAAGTAACTAGAAAGAAAACTTTCAAATGTAAAATAATATGTATCATATAATCTAGAGCAGAGATGTCCAACCTTTGGAATTCTTCTACAGTTTGTCAGTTAATTTGTCGATATGATTTATGGAAACATTGTGTGGTTAATATTTTTCCTTGATAATAAAATCTGCAGGCACCTGGCTGAACTAGACACTTGGTGCCCTTTTAAAAAGATGAATTTCTTATGAAGAGAATCACTGGCTTGAAGCTACAAAGCAACTCATGATGATTTCTAGTACAGTCTGTGATGCCTAGTATAGCATGGCAGTTAACTTAATCCATAGGATGATTTAAACTCTAGGCAATGTAAAATACAAAATAGCAAGGTGGATTGTGCCTAGCTGCTACTGGCCCAAGGTTCAGTTTTAAAAGATAATAATTGGTAGAAATAGTCATCCGTTTCCCTTTTATAATATGTATCAAGAGATAGTTGGGGATTTATACAAAGATTTGTAAACAACACTAAAGTCTCAGAGAGAGGGGAGAATGAAATTTAGAGAGAGGATGAAAGCCTTTTGAGACATGTGCTTATCGGTGCTAAAGATTATATCCTCCCAGGGAGTTTTTCATTTTTATCATTTTCATAATTTTCATTAAAGAAACTTGTACTCCATACATGGTCAAAAAACCCGGAAAATGCTACTAAATGCGGAGTGTCTGAGTACTACTTGTCTATGGATTCCCTACTTATAATATTGCAACATTTGTTTATTTTCCTGATACGTGACGCTGGCCACACAAATGGGCTTTGAGGGCCACATGCGGCCCACAGGTTGGACTCCTCTGATATAGAGGAATTGATGAAAGATGCTTGAGAAGAATAATTTTAGAAAAAATAAAATACATTCATTGGCTAACTGTAAAGAAAAATTATCGACCTGATAAGTAAAATAGATTAGAGATATAACTAATACATTATTATCGGCTGAAATCAGTCAAACGACTTGAAGATAAAATATTTCACAAGGAAAGCACAATGAACATATGACTTGATTGCGCAGTGCTGTTTCTCGTCGCAAATACTGAACAAGCAGAAACATGTATATACGTTGATAGATTGCTAATAAATAATAATTATAAAATTGTTAACAATAAGAGTTGCCAGATGTATTTTACTGGGGTATATCATTTTCACTGACTTGAATCATTTTCTCTGAGATACCCTTCTGGACATAATAGATGTTCCTTATAAACGAAACGATTGCCAACAGAGCAATGCTAAACCTGCTCTAATTTGCCTCTTTGTTTGGTTTTATTTGTTTCGATCGGATGCGTTAGTTATCGCTTTCCCTCAATGACATTCTTCAACAAAGACAGTTTTTCATAAAATTAGGATAAATCATCACGTACTAACTTCAGCAAAGAAACATTAATGGCAAGGTCAATGGAAGGTTAAAATTTACTTCCTTCAATTCGGAGATGGATTTTTGATATAACTATATACTCGCTCAAGTCTATGGAATTTAAGATTATCGCAGGACCCAAATTTCTCGGATGAATTTTAGTAGTTTGACCTATTCATTAGAAAATTGAAACTTCGTAGATTTTCAGAATCATACCACTTTAACTTGCTTTTTCTACAATCGTGAACGTCTAAGAGTTGACCAGGTAAATAGACCTTCGAATGAAGCCATTTCGGTATTCAACGTAAAAATGTCGGCAAATATCCATATTTAAAAAACTCTACTCTGTTTTGGTGACTTATGGTCGAGCTCTTTCAAAGATTTCCTTCGGAGACTCAAATCTGCGAACGAAATAGGCCCTCGTATCTCCAAAATCGATGAGTGGCGCAAGGCGACACAAACGGCTAAAGAGGTTAACGTGTTTGAATACCGCCGTTGGAGAGCACGAGAAAAATCAAGTGAGACGCCTACGCACGTAGTTGGCAATAAGGGGGAGAGTCAAGGCCAACACTGCTGTAATTGAAGAAAAACATTCCGCGTTAGAACCGGTGTACTGAAACCCAGGGCGGAAAATGTGCAATCGGGGCCTCCCTCGCATTGTCTTATCGACCAGTTCAAAGGTCACTCACACAGGGCACGCCGAGGATGTAAGCATTCTGCCGGAGGCAGCGAAAACCCTTTGGGAGTCTGCGGATGGTTGGCGGACGGATGCAATCAAACACAGCTCCGACAAATATGATGACAAATAGACTCGAGAGACAGCGGCGTATTTTTCATCAGCGCCAGAGAAGGTCGCCTCTTCCCTTTCACTGGTCATTAGCGCCTGTAACAGGGCTTCTCCAGATCGTGATCAACGGCAATCTTCTCTCAGCTAAAAAAATGTTTACAAACCTTCTGGTAGTCTACGTGACACAGCGATGGAGCTCGGTGGTTTTTTATACTACGAGCCTCATGGACATTTCCACAAACATTTTGAAATCGAAAGCGAGAAAAAACAATTGCACACCATTTCACGATGATACCCTATTTGAAGCACGTTGGGGTAGCTCCTCGGAACCTTTATTCCTCCATGACATATTATTCGCATCATCTGAGACACTTAGCCATACATTGCTTATTTCAGTCTAGGTATAATTATGAACATACGATCAATAAATTTGAAAATTACATTTACGATGACATTCTCGCAACCTAATCTTAATGAATGAAATATTTCGTAAGCTTAAATGCCTATATTACATATCATAATTTGGGACTCGAGTAAGCATTGCTGCACGTAAATATCTTTCTAAAGATACACAGGCTGACGAGGTGAATTAGTATTATGATTGACTAACTTCAGTTGTTTACAGAATAGCGAAATTTAATTAATAACTTCGCAAAAGAGAAGACTAAACTATCGTAGCGATAAAAACTTCACTCGTTTCAGTGTAACCTAAAATGAATCCTAAAACATCTAAGTGACCAAGCAGTAATTCACCGAAACAAATTTTAAATAACCGGACACTCCAAGAATTACTTCCTAGTTTTTTCGTTTCTCAATATTCCACTAAATGATTTGACGCTCGACATCCTGGAAAGGTTAGTCACCCTCCGTCAGTTAAATCCCGAGCAGCTCCAAGGTAATTAATTCTAGATTACGAAGATTGCTTACTCATCCCAAGGCAAGTCTGTTCAATTACTCTTCTCGAAATGTATTAAGAATGAATAAGAACGCACATCGGAATATCCATTATTGAAAGGCCTCGTTAAATTATTTACCTAAAACACATTCAATTTCTTCCCATTAAGGAGGCAGCAGTCAAGGTTTGAATGAATAACTAATATGAAAGAGAAATAGCAAGCATTTCTTACTGACTTCGTGATTGACGTCGAAAACTAAAGGGTTCCAATCAACGGAAGCAAAATTTCCGCTTAAAAGAAACAACAGCAGAATCTATTTATCTGGAAGTTAACACAAATAATGTAAACAACCAAAGCTATCTTAATTTTAATTTAAACATCTTACTTCTAGATATTACAGCTGTAGAAGAATATATACATTATTTAAAAGGCTCATTTTTCTAGATCGATCAAGTCGGTTGGAATATTATTATTCTGTAAAATTCCTTTGGATAGTTAAGTCTATTCATTAAAGAAAATTAGAACTATTACGAAATATGATAGATGGTATGCTAGGAGTAAAATAATACTAAATCTATGATAGTATAGATATTAATGACGAAAAACAAAAACGTGAACTCAAAACAAATCAAAGAAATACACAAAACATAAATTTATTAATCAACATTTAATTACTTTACCCGCGTGAAATTCAAAATTTAGATAAAACACTTCGAGAACTCCAGAATTTCTAAAAGGCAGGAAAAAAAATTCCGCAGAGACCTTATCGCATCGATGTTTGGATAGCTGCTCTTGCTATAAAATTAATGGTTAGGGCAGCACTCTCATTTATTATGATTACGAACTATCTCTTGCTGCCTTTGAATGTGGTACCGTAACTTTCAGATCGTCCTCACTAAAACGTTGATTTCAAATTTACTCTTAGGTTGTTTGTTATCACTCATAACAAAACATTTCAGATATAGTCGATCTTCCTTATCACTATGCTATCGCCAAATGATACTAAAATACAGAAATTAGACTCAGATTTAATTTAATACAAAAGGTTGCCGATTTAAATTATTTTTACAGGATTGAAGAATTAAAGAAGGGCCAACATCATACTTTGTAAGTTTAATGAACTAATTTTCTTTTAAAGAACAAAACTAAAAACGATAGACTTAATTTTTTCGCGACTAATTCACCTTATTTTCTTCAAAATGCCGCAAAAATTATCCCGCATGCACTTAGTTATACGAGCGCGCAGACTTTCACTAAAATTCGCAAATTTTCCTGAATACAGAATCAATTCTTTCGAAACACATCCGCCTGCATGAAAACGTTTCACCGAATATCGTTGAATGTGAAGTTTATTTACCTGAGCCTTTTTTGGGACCAAGCAGCAGTTACGAATTTCAAGTTTCATAGAAGGAGACCTAATGTAAATCAGTTACTGGAAAACTTGCTATTTTCAACGACTTATAATTGATCCCTGATAGAAATACAACACGAGACCGAGGAAGTATCAATCCTTAACTGGAAATAATGTCGTAAACCGCTATTCGCTAGTACCATTCAATACGCGCACCTGTGAGAACTCTACTTCGTGCGACACCATCGAATTAAGAGAGCAGCGGATCAGAATCTGAGGAAGTTGGAGCAATATATGTTGCACGGCCTCTACTAATGGAATGCATACGCACAACATTCCCACGATGGTAAACTTGTTTAGGGCTGCATAGAGACTTCAAATACAACACTTGCCTTTGAGAATTAAAATGTTTCGGAATGGAACAGACTCGATAAACGAAACCAAATAATTAGAGCAGTCTGCGTCGTAATATATTCTAAACTGTATTTTGATACATAGTATCACTTTGCTGCTAATGTGAAATTTCGTCTAAGATAGATGGTTCGTTAGCCGAAATGCGATTTTACAAAGTTTCCAAAGCTTAAAGAGACAGTCGTTTTCAAAGACTACCCGAGACTCTTAATCGAGAATGAGAATCATCTAATAAGTATAGGAAATTAATTTTTTGAACGAGTATATGTACGAGAACCTTCAAAACAATCTTATGCTGAATCCGTAATGCGCAAAAATATTTTTGTCAGCCAAAAAAATCGCTCGCAGGGACACTTGTTGGTTGAGGTGTCTCTGTTGGCTTACGATGGTCAGTTTTGGTTAAATTGGACTTGTCTGCGGAATATTAAAAATTCCCGTACCATTTTTTGCTCCGTAAAATAAATAATCACCCTACCACACCAAATCGATTTCAAGATTCAAAATTGTAATTCTATTTATCGTTTAACTTTCACGATATTTATTAGCCGACGTTATAATTCGTTAATATCTCAGAAGTGCTCCGAATTTATAGAGGAATTTAATAAAATGGGAGCCTTTCTTAATATTTTTGATTGGAATGAAAGTAATGATCCGTATTAAAATACTACTGAGAACGCTTGACAGTTCATATAGAAACTGCGTATTTATGGAGTTAATACGGATACCCATCGCTTATTTATGAATACATCGCCGCGCAGGTGATACGGCTCTAAATCCCTTGCAACGTCAATAATGTTTTATTTGATATGAATTATGAACTTAGTCAATGACTGTCATTAGGTTAACGTAACGGTTTAAATTCGAAATTTCTTGCAGTCACCCACAAATTATCTTTAAACTTTGGAGTAAAGTGGTGGGACCATAGAAAAGGTACTTCTGCGGTATTGAAGACCTCGTAATGATATGTTGTGAAACTCGATACCAGGGGTATCGATTTCATGGGTGAAAGACTAAGCAATGTTGGTGCACAACGAAGCAAAAAAAATAACAAAGGATGGTTCTATTAGATAGAGCCCATGTCTTGCGATTTCGAGAAATAGAGAACAAAGCCATCGCGAAGTGGTGTTAGAAGGCTGCGCGAGTGACGCATTAATTCATTCAATCTAACGGTTATCTCAATAAAGAATAAACAAGATTCGAACTTTATGCCATCGTTGATACAGTTCCGGAAAACCCGTTCGGATTCCACCTTCTTTCCGCTCCATATCCTCTCACGTATCCATACTTCTACGCCCTGGTTGCGCGCTAAACAAGAATTCTCGGAAGACCTTCCATCTGCTGCAGTTCCGACAACGAAGGGCTCTGCAGTTACCTGTAAACGGGCTTCAATGGATAAGCCCGCCCCTCGACCCTGACTTAGCCGGCGATCCCTTCTTTTAACGCGGCTCAATTTCATTTTGGCAGGGGCTCCTCTTCGCCTAACCATTTCCTTAAGCCAAAGCCTTGACCTAAAGAGGGACAAACTGAGACGAAATTTGTGAGCTAAGTCTAATTCAACGGACGAAAATGTCGAAACTGAGAAGAAACTAAGAACATTCCTATACACCGCTAAGTTCAATTTGAAAGAATAAGATATTCATAATACGCTAACTGCACTTAACATTTACGTAAGGCGAAGAAGAGCAAGCTTTCTTTACGTGCGAACACCTTCATAGGACACCAGGGGCGAAGACGAGGGGTCCCTAACAATGCCTATATAAAAGGTATCTGCTGTTGCAGATATCCTGTATCCGGGTGGCAACTGTACTTCCCTTCCCCACACTGAAGGTGTGCACTCCAAGATCAGTCTCTGAAATGATTGTTCATTTTTTCTCGAATAAAAGTATTAAATCTTTTGAAAAACATTTAAAAAAAAGATGAAGAATTCGATGAAGGACTATCGTAGAAAAATAACTACCTTTAATTTCGTTTTAAAAAAGCATGTAATTCGAAAAAAGTGGCAGGTTAATGGCCAGTAAGTCTTACTAGCCACTGCCAAATCTGCCCATGATGATTCGTGAACTAGAAATACTTCGCCATTATCTCCAATATTTTCCGCTTTTACCATATTTCTCAACGAAGAAGGCGATTGCACACCGGCTGCGTTGTGTCGATAAATTACTAAATGCAGCGACGAATGCGGGTTCTGCAGTTACAAGGGTATTCAACTCTTATGAAGGTCGTTGATTTTGCAGTTTCGAATCTAGGGTCGATAAGGTTCTGGTAGATTAATCTAAAATGGTTAACTCAATCACTATACAGCGCTATCCATTATCATTGAGTCACATGCTATGACAACGCCATAAAGCGTTTAAATAGCATGCTTCAATCATTAAGGACATTGTATACAAATCTGTGAAAATGATAACAAGCATACAAAACGAAGCTGTTTCAACAAATTAAAAACATACTGTCGCCAACGGAAAGCTGTATATTCTAAAAACTCCGGCGCCTAACCTGAAAATTTAGTCATTAGATTCTAATAGAGAAATCGCTCGCCAAAGTCTTCTTTAAACAGTCCTTGACCGAAAGAAAGCCCAAAAGATTATATGACCTTCATTCAAACTAATGAATGCTTGCTTATTTTGAAGGACTAAGCTTAAAGACACGTTGACGTAGGAATAGCCCACGCTATTTGAAAGTATACCCTGAGCATGTCCATGTAACAGACGTTTAAAGTATGCCTCATTAGATACCCAATGAAACAAACAGGTAATAAAACATGGAGCCAAGCACTCAACAACACATACAAAGATAACACCAGGGAATAGCACGAAAACTGAAGCTTCTCAGAGGCCTGCACACAGCTGATGTAATTGAAATCGAAATTCAAACTCATGGACATGTCCGTTTAACGGACGTCTGACGCATACGCATTATTCACTTCAAATGCTTTTCTTGCATTTCTGAATATTCAAAATAGCTTCAAATGGTATCACTAGAGTTAAACTTTCTTCACACAACTTCAGTATACTATACCATTGGAAAAACATCTTACCTCAAAATATACACATTCCTTCACCTCCGTTAGAACATCACAAAAAAATGAGGCAATAAGAATAAGCCATACAGTAAATGACAATAATATTATAACAGTAAATGATAATAAATTCTGAAATTAAATAAAAAAGGGGTGAAAATGCTTTACACAATACTTAAGGGCAACTTTGGTATAATTAACCATCTGCTTGTCTTTGCCGCCAACTTTCGTACGTTAATGAAGAATTAACACCGCCTATAGTTATGTCCTCAATTGACTATGAATGATGTAAAACCGATTAAAGCGGTCTTTACAAAGCAAATACGACGAAAAATCGCGAAATAACATAATTTTTCGATCATGTTTAAATTACGAATGAACGTCGCTTTTTGAGTTTAGCTACGTAATCTTTTAATATGAATTAACAAGAAAAACATTCTTCGGGACACTATCCGATTGACAATGATAGCAACTAACTAATCGATCTTGGGATCTCAAAATCCGTGTAACAGTTAATAATTTTCTTAATGATAACATAGTTTTAAGTTATATCTTTGTTATACAGATTCAAATTGCTTCAAGTATTCCTCTACCCTAGGATAGAGTGGCCGAAATCCTTATAAGTGGTACTGATACTGCAAAAGTACAAAAAAATCACTAAAATCAAAAGACATTGAAAACGATGCACGATTATCTTCAAACATGGATATTATCATGCTTCAAGTCAACTAAAAAGTAATTTCTTGATATAATGGGTACGAATGAATACTAGGGTCAGCCTAAACCATTCTTCTTTCGGCAACAAATATTGGCATAAACTTCCTCATAAAATTGATGAAAAAACAACACTAAAAATCAAAATTGCCTGGCATTCGCGAAGTCAAGTACATAGTCGGATATTTGAAAACAACGCATGCTATCCTCATTTTAACGTCGAGATTAAAGCGTTGTGAAACTTTGTAACCTATACTTGTAATTATAATGATTCTACGATTCCAATATTGTACAAAATGAATACCAGAATTGCTAGGTACTGTTTTCACGTGCAAATACATATGCACTTTAGAATGAATCATGGGCCATTATGGACTTTATTTACCAAAAGATGACAAAAAATTAAACAAGTTATTTGCATGATTAAGTAATTATTTAATCTTAACCAATGACGCGTCAGGCTTCAATGCTGAATGACCGTTATGCTCCAGGCAATCGTGCGAAATTTGAAATACAGGCTACACAGACGCTAATTATTGATCTGATAAATATTCAAAATAGAACGAATCTTACGAATAAATCTAACCGAGACACAAGGTTTATCTCAGACACTACCTAACCATAAAATTGTGAACTCCAGAGACTTTTAACGTATGATGATCAATGTTCTGCATTTGACATTCACTGGTAACTAATTTCATGAAAACGTCCAAAAATCAGCAGCTAATATCAGAAAATAAGAAGATAAATACATACCGAACCGCAACCCTCACTGACGAGTCGTCGTCTGCCATTGTTTTGCTTTCTTCGGATTCACAGCTTGGAGATAAATCTCTATAAAATGCAACAATCCGCTGACTGAAAAACACTAACAAAAGGGAACGAAAATCTTCGGAGACCTATGAATATTGTAAATCACAGCTAGTTTTTTTCCAGAGATGAACCGATGTGGGAGGAATAAAAATATTTAAAATAACGAAAACATGTGTAGGCTGGTACGAAGTCCATAAAATAAGCAAGAAACGCGGAGGCATTTCATGACTACATGTATGCTTAATTTAAGTGCATAAAAGACTTAGAGCTTCCGATCACTAGCACGGTTTTCAAATCACGTGCATTTCAGATCCTTTCTGAATGCGGTGTGCCGGTAGACTGTTGGAAACAACTGACAGAATATCGTTACGTCGTTTCGGTGGTGGGGAACCTGGGGAAGGAAGCCGTTCGAATAAAATATGATCGAATTCGAAAGAGAGATTGGTGCTGCCACCTATGGAGCCAAAGATACATTAAGGTATACTGTGGCGCTACAGTCGTATTTATAAGGGGGGAAAAAAAAGATTTTAGTCATAGAGATTGGTGCAGATATTGTTTAATTTCATAAAAATCTGATATCTATCGGGAAATCTAAAATATGAACTGTGGTACATTCATGCTTAGGTACAAGTCAAGCGTAAATCGTTTACAACGTAATTTCATTAATTATTCCAACGTGGAGCGTAAATCTTCTACTTCCTCAGCTTTCGAAATTTCTTCGAATGAATAAGATATGCAGAAAATTGTAATGGGAACCTCCTCATATTTTAAGCTCTTCAATGCTGTTTGAAAAATTTATGATCTAATTTTGGTAGAGCTTAATTAAATTATGAAGCAATTCTAGCATAAAAGTATTGATTCTTACAAATTAAAAAATCCGCTCATATACAAGCACAAAGTTTGCAAGAGAATAGCCTTTACAACTTAATTAAGGTTATTTTCGAAGGCGAAGTTTCATTCCAATTACTTTTTGTTTTGTAAATTATTTAAATTCTTATAACCTCATTTCAATAACATCAATTTCTTTGAAAGTTACGTCGAATATCCTGCAGATACTGCACATCCTGCTACGGCATAACAAATGACGCGCCAGGAGGTATGAAAACATAAGAGGTCGTTACCAAACAATGGTATAACGGTATTGGGAAAGTGCAGAGGGTAACGTCTTAGTTGTAATTTTGGGCAAATTTTGTGATAAGTTTTTAATGATCGATTTGGTAGACTCTTTGGTTTCGACCTAATTGTTTCATTGCATTCTGTGATCATACTACGGTTGTATGGGAGTTGCCACTAGCCACGTTTTATTTTGTATCATACTGCGGATGCCATGAGTTGAAACTGGTTCCCAAACGCCGATTCATATTTGCGCATCTTATTCGTGCTTTAAAATTAAATTCTCATTTATTTATACCGCCGAGAATATAATCAGTAATTGTAAGAAATTTCCTATTTATTTGACTGTTAAACATTTCAGAGAATCTAAACTGGAAATGGCAACTAGATGGGGAATAGTCAGTGCCGGAAAAATAAGTCATGATTTTGTCACTGCATTATCAACCTTATCCCCCGAGGAACACCAAGTTGTTGCAGTGGCAGCAAGAGATAGGGAACGGGCCGAAGAATTTGCTGCAATACATCGCATTCCGATGGCATATTCATCGTACGGTGATTTGGCTAAAGATCCGGATGTTGGTATGTTTCAGGAAACTTCTTGCAGAATTAGTGTTTTCATCAATTATATTTTTACCTAGAGCCTATTCAAGTATACTATTTTCTGGTGGCTCTTGCCTTTTGGTTTCGTTTCCTATTTTTGTAACCAGTGATTTGGATAATAATTGATTTTGCATGGATTCCACAGAGGTTGTTTATGTTGGCTGTATACATCCGTACCATAAATCTGTGGCACAGACTATGTTAGCCGCTGGGAAACATGTTTTGTGTGAAAAGCCGTTGTGTATGAACGAAAGAGAGACTAGAGAACTTGTGGCGGAAGCACGTGAAAGAAAACTTTTCCTTATGGAAGCCCTTTGGAGTAGATGCCTTCCTGCTTATGAATGCCTTAAAAAGGAACTGGAACTTGGTGTTATTGGCGAGGTGTTACAAGTTCTGGTCTCATTTGGTGTGAAGTTGAACAATATTGATAGAGTTTGGTGAGTATCATTTCGAAGACTAACATTTTTCGTAAGTGTTATCCACCGCCGACATTTACAGTGGTCTTTTTCGGATCTCATTTCAGTTAATGAAATTGGTGGTGAATCAATATATACGATTTTATGAGAATATCACTTATTTTTAGGTTAAAGGAACTCGGTGGAGGTACAACACTTGATATAGGTATATATTGTCTACAACTGGCAATGTTGGTTTTTGGTGCTGAAACTCCGTGTAATATTAAAGCAGTTGGCCACTTAAATGCCAATGGAGTTGATGAAAGTACAAGTGTTAGTATCACTTACAACAGGGGACAGACTGCGACGTTAGTAACGCATGCCCGTGTTGAACTTCCTAATGAAGCACTTGTAGTTGGTACCAAAGGCACAATGAAGGTAAGAATGATCAGCTTCAAAATTATTTTCGCGATGTTTAATAAAGCTTCCACAAAGGATTGAGAGAAAGTTTAAATTTAATTCATTTTTATGTTCTTACAATTCTTGCAATAAATATAGTTGTTTTGGAAAATGTAGTGTTTTACTTTGATATGCTTAATTCATAATATTTGTATGCTAATGTAGAATCATATCAAGCAGACACTATGATGAATCATTTGTGTTGTATGATTATAGAGAAGTTTACGGAATAACCCAATAAAAGACTTTGGAAACGATTGTTTTTAACTTAACTTGTAGACATTGGAAATATTACCATTACAGTAGAAGATATCACTAATAGTTGTGTGTTTTATTAAAATCGAGTATTTTAAACTAGTCTATACTATGAAGCTTGATCATTTTTGCATCAATTGAGAGTATAATATAAAAATGTTTTAAAGATCATTGTTTAGAGTGACAGCAGTAGGTTTTGGAGAGGGGTATTCTTCATATTTTCGTGGGAATTGGAGGCTAGGCAACTGAATGTTAGTCATGCAGGTGAAAATTATATTTAGTTTTCTGAGAATTTTTGTCTCAATGCACTTGCAAACATATTTTCTAGAGGTGTAGAATGTTATCTAATTGAGGGTTTTACTGTCTTCCTTGAGTTGAATGTATAAAAGTAAGTCCAATATAATTTTGTAACAGAATCCATTATCTAGGTGTTTTGGCTCTTATTTGTATGCATAGTAGTATATAATAATAGCCATAATTGTTGTGGAATAACTTCTGCTCTCTTTTGGGTTGAATTTTGAAATGAAAATTTCATTTTAATCTCAGAATCTGTGGTTTCATAAAGATTTTCGTAGTCTTTTGCAATTGAAGAATTATTTATCTTTGGTATTAAACAATGTAACCTGGGGAATTTGAATTGATATTTTTTGAAATTTTTGCTTTCAAGTTTCTGTTCAAATCTGGCTATTTTAAGCTATTTTTAATAATATTGTTATAACTATGGTCGAAGAAATTCCAGTGATATCATCTTGGCTTTATGTAATGATTTGTTTATTATTGACTGGTACAATCTATTTGTAGATAAGCCAAAGAATAAACAACTTTTCTTTTTGATTAAATACAATTTTTAAGTCATCTACAAAATTGTAAGGTGGATGTGCAAGCTCTGAATGAGGGAGACATAATCTGTAGCATTTGTTTTGCTGGTACCTGGTTGGTACCTTTGTGATGTTAAGGTGATGGTTTTCCTCAGATACTTTTGGCAGTAATAGATTCATTCAATTCTTTCTAAAAGGTTAATCAGATTTGACGTAGGAAATATTTCCTCTTTTTATGCTGAAATCATAGGCAACTGATTCTCATGTCGGATTTTAATATTTGTTCATTGCAGCCAATATGGCTTAAAATAGTCTTATATGATTAGTATCACAGAAACTTTTCCAGTTAGGAATCGGATAATCTGTCCTGTATAGTGCGTCTGATCTTATTTCCTTTTAGTAGCTGCAGTAATGTATCAAACTATGAAATGCATCTGCTGTTTCTCTTTTATATGGAATGTCTTATCGATTTATCAAAATGAAAATTTGTTCAATGATTCTCTAACTTTAAACATTCATTTATTCTTCTCTATTTAAAAAATACACAGAAATGCTTCCACTTATTTATATTTAACTCTAATTGCAGTTGTCTAGTCCATTTTGGTCTCCTACAAATCTGAGCACTCCAGAGAAAACAAGAGACTTTTATTTGCCTTCGGCATCTCAACCTTTCAACTTTATGAACAGTGCAGGTTTGCGTTATGAAGCAATGGAGGTTCGACGCTGTCTTCAGCAAGGTGAATTTTGTCATCATCATTTGGTCGCCAATTATCGCTTTAAACCATAACTGCTTAGAAGAAAATTTATCCATCTACGTTTTATTTTATGGAAATAAAATAACAATAATACCTAGGAGTTACACTCAGCAGCAGTTTATCATTCAAGAAACATATTCAAGATTCTGTAGGAAAGGCGAATAGAATGCAAAGATTAACAAGTAGAGCCCTGAGGGGATGCCCATCTAGAGTCAAAGAACTTGCAAACTTTTCCCTCATTGGACCAAGTCTCAAATACTGCTGTGCAAACTGGAATCCACATGAAGTAGGGTTAGTCTCAGATTTAGAGATGATTCAATGTAAAGCAGCCTGTTTTATCAGTGGAGATTTCTGGTTTGATAGTAGCATTACAGCCATGATAAAATCACTTGGGTGGAACTAGATGCAAAAGAGAAGATGTGATTACTGATGAAAGCTTTTCAAAAAATTCATTGGTCCAAATTTCAGGAGAAGTGAAAGATATTGTCATTCCAGTAAACAACAAGTGTGGTCTTCAAGAGGCCATGACCAATTGTTACAAGGAAATAATTGCTAAATCAGATAGTTACTTCTGGTAATTCTTTCCGCATAGCATCAGAGAATCTAATAGGGTAGATAAGGTAAGGTATTAATGCACCCCCTGCCATACGCCACTGGTGGATTGCAGGGTATGAATCTAAAATCTAGACAAAGTAGAATGCACTAAGAGTTCTGTTCAGATAAAATTAACATACATTTCATGGTAAACTTATCAAAATATCTTGTCCTCTGATTGGTGCGCCTTAAGTAAAAAGGTCATGATGTCATTTAAATTTCCTTTGCTGTGTATAGCTTTGCCGTTTCAGTTGTGTTTTTCCAAAAATAATATCCAACCCAAAAATAAACCCTAGCATTATTTTACAGTATGTCCTTCATACAAACCTGACCCCAGATATAAGCCCTAGTTGAAATTGTCAGTCGCATTGGTAGATTTTGTTTACCCATTTAAACACATGAAGGAAGTATTGAATTATTTATTGGAATATTTTTGGAATTTATAAATAAACTGGTAAATGCCCCTGTCAAGCATGACAGAACTTAATTTAGTTTTAAATGTCTATTATCGAATACTTCTGGACCTCCTAAGCACAACAAAAATCCGTCGTAAAATCATAGTAATTCAATATATTTCTTACCATTATTTATAATATTTATTCTACTGTTTTCAAGTCATGAAGGTCTACTTTACGTACATTTCTTATAGAAAAATATAAGAACTGATTATCCCCGTGCACTTATATGGGATAATTCATGAAATCAACATTCAACAATGGCCTTAGTCATCAAAAGGATGGATGAAATTTCTGTGTGTTTTATCAAAATCATCGAAAATTCGAATCTATATCAATATTTCATAACTAAAATAAGAATCTATGAGTATTTTCCTTCCTTGTGGCACTTGTCTCAATTTCGTAGGACTATTGTTTCTAATTTAATTTTGTAAAAGGAACAACCTCTGCAAATAACAAAAACGAAAACTACGTACATCTCTTATGGAAAAGTATACTAACTGATTATCCCCGTGCATTTATATGGGATAACTCATGAAATCAATGTTCAACAATTGCCTTGGTCATCGAAGGGATGGGTTGCTTATTTCAGAAAAATTTTATGAATTTTCCGTGTATTATACGATAGTTCTCGCAATTTAGAATTTATATGAATGATTCACGACTGAAATAAGAATCTATGATTATTTTCCTTTCTTGTGACATTTGTCTCATTTTTGTAGGACCATTTTTTCTAATTTAATTTTGTAAAAGAAACAACCTCTGCAGGTCATGAAAATGTAATTTACGTTCATCTCATATGGAAACGTATTATGGCTCCTGGGTTCAAACCCGGGCATTTACAGAGATGATAATAGTTTTTCCTGGGGGTTTCAGCATTGTAGAAACACAATACAGTTTGTTTCAGATCTCTAAGTCAAACTGTTTCTGAGATAAATAGAGGGACGGGCGGACGGACAGACATTTGCTTTTTATATATATGATACCAGTGAACTGCCCAATAAAATGATGGAACTTACTTAAATTTATTTAAGAATGTGTATTTATTATTGTATGTGTCTAATCCTTGTTAGCTGGAATGTATGACTTTTAAATGTATAAAATTTTAATATATTTCCTTAATTTAATATTAACTTTTACCACTCTGGTGTTGAGAAGTTGAGTATGCCAACATCGGTATTATCAGCTGCAGCTCAACACAGCTTTTATCTCAATAGAGGGAGGATTTTCTTGAAATATGTATCAATAATTATTTTTGTAATGATCAACATGGAATTTGGGATGTACAAATTCATCATTAGGCAGGATCTTAATGCTTCATTTATGAATGATGTCCTATGAATATACACTAGTTTGTATCTTGATAAGGTGGACAGGCAATGACAGAAGTGACATCGCATTAACATTTGTTGTATCTCCGAAGAGATAAAAGTGTAGAAAACTACAACTTTTTTTCTAATCTGTGATTTGTCTTTCCATCAAGTAACACCTGATTAACAATTGATTTCATTTGTTGTATCTGTTTTCAAAGGAGTTAGCAAGCAGTATTTAATAAGTAGCATTTTCCTGTCAATTTGATTCAGTTCATTAAGTAATTTTTGTATTTCAAGTAACATTTTCATATAGGGGCAATAATTTCGAAAGAGTTGCTGTATCGAAAGAAATACTGAAAAAGCCTCCGACTTCTCCACTCACCTCCTACACCATTTACCAAAAGGACACAAATTAGACATTTTTAACAAATGGAAACATCACAAGATATTCAAAGTAAATACACTCTCAGGAACATACACCAATTCATGACCCCCTCTATCTATGGTCAACCTTCTTCCCCACCTCCTTAACCCCTCCTTTCCTCTGGATATATACCAAACACTTGTGATGATAGCATTGCCAATAAACAAATTTTTTGAAACTTTAATAAAGTTATTTCAACCATTAATGTTAAAGAATTTAACCTAGTTGAGGCATCTTCCATTAATTCTAGCATAAAGAAACTGCTGTTTGCTGCATAGAAAAGTCCCAGGTGGAAGAAGAGAAACAGTTTACATCTGTGGGGCTTGGGACTCCAAACCTGGTCTTCATGTAGATTAATGTGTATTAACACCTATCTGCCCTATTAAATTCTCTGATGCTATGTGGAAAGAATGACCAGAAGTAACTCTCTGTTGTAGCAATTATTTCCTTGTAATGCTTTGTTGTCACCTCACAAAGATTGCACTTGTTGTTTACCAAAATGACAATATCTTTCACTTCTCCTGAAATTTGGACCAATGAATTTTTTGAAAAACTTTCGTCAGTAATCACATCTCTCCTGCATCTAGTTCCACCCAAGTGATTTTATCATGGCTGTAATGCTACTGTTGAACCAGAAATCTCCACTGACAAAATTGGCTGCTCTACGTTGAATTATCTCTGAATCTGAGACTAACCTTACTTCATGTGGTTTCCAGGTTGCATATTTGAGTCTGTCCAATGAGGGAAAAGTTTGCAAGTTCTTTGACTCTGACTCTAGTTATAGGCTCTAACGGGCATCCTCTCAGGGTTCTACTTGTTAATCTTTGCATTCTATTTGCCTTTCCTACAGAATCTTGAATATGTTCCTTGAATGATAAATAAAATGCTAAGAAGGAAAAGGGTTTAGGTGACTTAGCACGATAAGTCATGCATCTAGGAAAATTCCCAAGGAGAAACAGACACGAAAAAAGTCCCGGTTCCGTCAGACTTTTTTCATATCCGTTTCTCCTTGGGAAATAAAATGCTGCTGAGAGTAACTCCTATTGTGACACATGAACTCTAAGGGATATCCTGAAATTTGGTATTGTTCGCTAATAATATTAGTTGAACGTGTGAAAGAGATAGTGATGCACTTGTTTGCATTTAAATCAAGCTGCCAACATTTGCACCAACTTAATATTATGCTAAGATCATTCTGTAGGATACTACTGTCAGTTTCTGATACAATATCTCCATGTATGAGAGTATAATCAGCAAATAATCTAACTTTGCTCTTTACCTTATCTACCAGGTTGTTGATGTAAATGAGAAACTATTATTTGCTGGAGCTTTTGATTGTATCTGGATAAATTAACAATAAAATTTCTAGTACATCATATATATATATGAATGTGTATCTTAACATAAAAAATGTGGTTTTATATCTCTAACATAAATATACTCTATATTTAAAAATTTTGGCAATAAAATGAATTGATTTATAATATATAAAGACTATCTAACTTCACATTCTACTTCTATTTTGTCAGAAACTCTCCATTTATACCTATAGGATAATCGTGATAGAATTTATCATGATAACTTCAATTATTCTCAGACATTCATGTTTGGTAGAAATGGTCTTTACCAATTTCCATGAAAATTTAAGATGTTATAAAACAACATGGTATTATTAAAAATGCAAAATATACATTCAATTGCAATTTTCAGGTACATTAAATTATAGGTTATGCACGGTAATGCCTTGAAGTTGAGCATGAAACTGTATGGTGTACATTCCTACAATACCTAATTGAAAAATTTTAATTACATCATATCAGATAGGTGATGTTATTAGTACTCTTTTGCATCTTGACAAGAATCATATACATATTAGAGAGAATGGTAAAAATGTTACCATTTAATAAAACATTTTTTACCGTAAAACCCCACATTTTATGTTTTAGATTTCAAGACTGTAAATGCATCTTTGATTGTAAATGCCTGTCATTGCCTGTGTTTTCATAATAGCTGCTTTTGCCCCTTTTCCATTAATGGTGATATGGAAATACACCAGTTTCTTATCAGCATTTCCAATCTGACAATTACAGTATAAGATGGTTCACAGCAAAGTTCTGTTATATGCCTCTGATACTCTGTCAGCTTCTTTCTAGAATCTCTACAGTGGTTCTTTGCAAGAATTTATCTTCTCCAAAGACGAAGACCTTTTTGCAGCATACAGTCAATCCATCCGAGACTAATTTATTCCAAGCTAACATTTTCATTATCAATTAGTCTTGAACTTCTCTCATAATTTTTTAGTTATTTAAATGCAACATTGAATTTATGAATAAAAACAGAGTAAAATTTAATTTGCATTTGTTGTGTTGCATCAGCTCCTTGATTTTGCAAAATGTGTACTAAGCATCACTTTACATTGATGTAAATTTTTTTATGTAGTAGATAATAGAAAATGTTGAATCTCTCCAGACCCTGAACCTTGCTTGAAGTGCTAGCCCTTAGTTGATTGTGCTAGTGATGCGTTTCAAGATAATTATACACCACATGAACAAATCAGTGTTGGCGAAAGTCTCCTTGAAAAAAAAAAGCAATCTTGATGCAGGATTTACCAAACATGAAATATTAATGACAAGGGATTGAATTTTTGATGCATTTTGATTCTATGTCAAGTTATTGCTTAGCATTATTTACTTACAGAAGTATCAAGTGTGTGAAGATCTTAGATTAGGTTATAATGTGGTTGCAAAACTTTATAAAACATGGAATTATGTACAGAAGGGTTACCATGTGTTTGTGAACACCTTTATATCTGTCTCTCTTGTACAATATTTTTACACTATGAGAAGCTATGAGGGTTGATACTGTTGATGTAATATTAATATTACACTATTATATTTCCCAGACTATATTAGTGTAATATCATGAATTTCTACAATATCACGGCCATCCATAATCATTTTCTACACCTTTTTGACATTACCACTGTGTATTGTCGATGTGCTGGGACATCCAGGGTGCTAGTCATCTTCCATGTCTTCTTGGCATTCTTGAAAACATTTGTACTACTTGTAAATGCTTGTTTAAATCATTGAACATTTGCCAAAAGCAACATTTAACATTTCCAATGTGGTGCAGCACTTTATTCCATTTCTAACACAGAATTTAATGCAAATTTTTTGTTCCATTTTTGCTACTTGTCAAAAATTGCAGATCACAGTTAAACACGTATAACCTTTTTGACTGCCAACAATAGACTAAGCTCTCAAAATGGCTGCCTTTAACAATGTATGTTAGGGACATGTATATCAATACACAGAAAAAAAAATGTTGACAATTGGAATTTACTGCCTGGGTAATTTAAAAATTCTGCTTTTTTTATCACACCATGTGTATGACAGGTACTGTGAGATAAAACAGGAAATATCTTCCTGAAATTTTGAGAAAAATATTTTTGGTAGGAAGAAGGTATATTGTCGATTAGCACCTGTTCTAGATTATTGAAGCCACAAAAAAAAGGTCTCAGAAAGGGCCTGTTCTGCTACTCTCTAATAAAGCAGCTGCATTGGGAAGGGAAATAAAAACTGCCATCAATGGATAGAAAAAATAGCGCATAGTGCAAATATAAAATAATAAAATAAATTTATGGGCCAAGTAGACTGACATGATGCTTTACTCTTATATGGTTGAAAGAAAGGGTGTTAAATATTGGTAAAGAAAGCAGCTGAGTACATGCCTTGAGTTTATATTATAGGATAATGAAAAGGAAGCTAATTGTGTTTATCTGATTCATTAATTGGTTATTCTATAATGAATTTCAAATTTTCCTTTAGTTTTAAGCCTTATTAGAAAATTTCAGAAGTCTATGAATGCAATTCTTTTATTTATGATCATTGTTTCATGTGTCTCTTTAATGCTTTGAAGTAATATTTTGTAAAGAAATGATTTGGTGATAGGTCAACTATTTTATATTTTAATGGTAAATCAGATAAAATATTTAACTATGAAAGATTATTTTAACTCCATCTAATTCCTCTCCAAATCTCTTTCAGGACTTCTTGAAAGCCCAAAGATGACTTTGGATGAATCCATAAAGCTAGCATCTTTGATGGATGAAGTAAGAAGACAGATTGGCGTAGTCTACCCCCAGGACTAGATTTTCGGTAATATTTGGTTCAAAACTGTTATCTTTATAAGTTACAACACAGACATTTTATATTCAGTCACTTTTATGATGGAATGTTATGAATTAACTTTGATAAACTTGTATCGTTATTTGGTTTCTGTGTTAGCTTTTCTTAGCAAACAATTTAGATTTTTTAAACTTTTGCATAGACATTGTTTATATACAGGCCAATATAATTATTATGTACAATTAAGCAGATACATAAGGAAATAGCCAGATCATATCTTTCCAGTTCTATATACATGAAAATATATACACATTATTATTCTTGTAATAGATTATAGCTTTGGATGAAAGTGCCACAAACTTTATCATTGAAATGTTCATTTTTGGAGATGTTTTGAACATCTACTTCAAAAGGCTGAAGATCCAGTGGACTCTGTTCATTCTGTCTTTATATCTAATTTTATTCTTTATGAAACTTAATTTGTTTCAGTGATGATTTTTAAGTTTATTGAGGAATGTAGTATAAAAGATTGTGTTCCATATTCTAGGGATACAAATATTGTTGATGTTATGTTAAGAAAAGTCACTAGGGATGATCCCATTAAATTTAAAGAAGTTCCTTGAAAAACTTTGCAAAAGTGCAGGTTAATCAATTTTTAGTTGTCTTCTGTATTTTTCATAAGGGATATTTTGTAAATACATGATCTAAAGTTTTCCATCGAACAAACATTTCTATGAAATAGCTGAACTGCCAAGCTGAATGGCAGTTTATTTATTTCTCACATATGTGAAGTAATCAACATTTCCTTTGCCCATTCCTGTATTTTGTAATATTACTAGGAGTGAGTGCTCCTAGTGCTAAAAAGGCACTCATTGGGTTACTGCTTCACTAAACTCAGCTGGCAATAATGTTGTATAAGAGGCACTATTTTATATGATCCTATGAAAATCTTTTATAATCTCATGGCCTCTTAAATTCCTTTTTTACAAATTTACTCATGTTTCAATTTATCAAGTCATTACTTAGCTTCTGTATATCATCAGAATAAGATTTGCATAACCACATAAGCCCAAATGGAAGCCAATTCTAATTTTAAGTTGAAATCCCTTATTATCCCTCCAATATTTAGTAAAATAATTGGTAGCATTACTACTAAAGCCTGCTTAAAATATATATTTAGAATACATTTATTCAGTGTTACTGTTAACATTCCGCGTAGTTCACAGCTCATTATCATGTAATTTTTGACATTAAGACTGTTGCTCACTCCTAAATTTGTGTGTGGAAAGTTTTCAGGTTTTTATGTATTGTTTATGGGATTTATAATTGTTAATTGTGTCATTATCAAGAGGTGCAGAAAAAATGGGTTACATATAACCCATCACTTGAACTGATGTAAGATTTTCTTCAACATTCATTAAGTTTGAAATTTCATCATATTTGTGAAATGTTTCTCATTAAATTTTTAGATATCGTACATCGGCTTATATTTGGGCTGATAAAGTACTATCTTACTGACCCAAAGAACAGAATTGTTTGTTGTTATTGTAATGAAGTTTTTAGAGCTGATATTTGATATTCTTTGATTTGTTAAAATGGAAACATTCCTACGTTCATTGAAATTAAATGTTAATAAGATGAACTAATTTATATAGGAGAGTGTTTGGTATGCACATTTTAAACTGGTGGTTCACTAGTCTGTCAATTTCCTCTTTGACTTGCTTGTCAATTGCCTGAGGTTATTAATTGTTGGTAAAATGTTATGGGAGTAGATTTTCTTCTCACCTATACCTGTAATGTAATTCCTTCTATTCGTTGAATATGTTGAGATTTAATAGCAATTGTTAGCTTTAAAAATCCTTGTTTAATTACCAATGACTGATGATAAAAATCAAGTAATTTTTGATGGTGATAAATAGAGAACTGATTGTTGTAGCATTGGTTGAAGTTGATGGGGAAGCGCTTAAAATGCTACTTCAACACCAATCAAGAAAGAAGTAAGGAATGTAATGTGAAACTAGGGAGGTCAAACTTAGATTTGCAATGGCCTTGGTGTAATACTATGTAACTGTGCCTCTGTGGTTAAGTTTGATGCATTTCTGATAAAATTATTGCAGTTTTATTTTCAACTGGTTATGATTTTGTATGGTGCAACATTTATTCTCTATTCATTTTAAGTAATTACAAATAGTGAGTAGTTTCAGGGTTAATAACAACATGGTTGGAAATTTTTACCCATATATAAAATGAGCTTTTTATTGTGTAAAAAGATCTTGATTTTGATTAAAAGATGAAAATTCTAGCTCTTGCCTTAAAATCAAGATGAGTCTTGATGATTCGTCACTGCCAAGTGATAAAAATAAATTCATGGAAAGAAAGGTGTGTTTTATTCTTAAAATTGTTTGAAATGTGCCTTGTAATTCAGTACCATTAGCTTGGGGAAGTGAAATTTAGAGTAATTCTATCTACCTGAATATCACTTCAATGTTTGGTGAATCTTTCTATGCTGAACTTCAAACTCTCCACCATTAAATATCAAAATGCTAGGCATGATTACGAGTGAGGTAGTTTGATATTGCTTCTCTCTTTTAGTCAGGATTCTATGAGAGGAAAACATCTCAGTAAAAACCCCACTATGGTTAACACTTTTCACAGTATTTAACAAGTAGTGACCTAAATGAAAGCTTTTAATCAACATCTCTCATACCTCAGCACTTTTTATATTATCACAGCCATGGACAAAACAGGAGAAAAGAGGAACTGAAAGATACAGATTTTTCTTCATGTAACTAAAGACAGCCGAAAATATTCCATTCATCAAGACACGGTAGAGCATTAAGGAAGTACAAAAGTTGTTAAGTATTTTTAGCCAGGTTTTTAAGTTGATAAAGTAAAGCTTCTTATAGTTATACAGGTAGTTGACTAATGACCTACATGAATTTGGATGGTTTAGCCTTCACTGATCGTTTGGAAGCAGTATGAATGTTCAGCTGGGTAATGCTACAATGTCCACCATTGTCTCTATGTTATCAATATTGGTTTTGATTCATTCATTGCAATAATTTAAATAGTCTCCATTTTGGCATGGCTTACATAGAAATTATTTTTCCGAAATCTACCAAAACATTACAAACATCTGACTTACATCCAAATCACATTGCAACTAGCCTGTTGGAACCAAGTGTGGTTGTAATACAGGCTGTATAAATTTTACCCTCTCCTGAGCACTATTTTGCAATTAAAGTAAGTCTCCATTATCAGAGTTTTTGGGGTAGTAGCAAAAATTTATTGTTTACTATATGTAGATGACTACTCATGTTTACAATGTTCATTCTGTTGTTGTCATACCTATCAATTATCACTATAGATTTGACTTATTAACTGTGACTTACAAATGTTCAAGATACTTAAGAAATTAACATTTTTCCCTTATATTAAATTAAATTTTTGTTGTTTAGAAAAATTCCTGTTGCATGTTCAACCATGTAGTTGAGAGCAAAAGAAAAGCCAAGGTGCAGGGCGACAAAGGTTAATTTTCGAATTAACAAGTTCAAGAGGCTTTCCCTAGCCTTATTTGTTGGGAATTTTGGAGAGAATATCATTTAAGGAAGATGAAATAGGAAATTAACTGCATTTACCCAGCCCTGATAGTATATCATCATTTGTTTTTTGCTTGTGCAAGTCCTTCATTCCTACTTTTATATTATCTATTCTTATCACTCTTCTTTTTGGTTGTCCAACTTTTCTCTAACACATCTCAAGACAAATATTCCATCCTCAGAATGTGTCAAATCCAGCTATATCCTTCCCACATTTAGTAGCTTCCTTTTTTACTCTACTCATTCTAGTACTCTAGTATTCCTGTTGCTACTCATTAATTTCTAGCTTTTTGTGACCACTTTGTATTCAATTCAATCAATATTAAAATGTCTAAGTTAGAAGTTTAACCCCCCCCAGAACAGTTTTTGGTGGGCAAGTACAGACTGCCAACAAAAACTTTTTTAGGAACATTTTAAACCTCTAATACATCAGCAGCTGTGTTCCAATATCTTTCCTTACAAACTTCTTAGCTCAAAATTAATATTTAAAAAGTAAATTTGAAATACTCCAAACAAATAATTTTTTCTTTTTCAGATTTAAGTTCAAATTGTCATTATTTTTTATTTAAAAGATCTCCTTTGATGTTACAATTCTTGATTTAATCTGTGCTACATTTTTACAATCCTTTTTTAACAAATGTTCCCAGTTCACCTGGTCCAAACAAGCTTCATCTGTTTATTTCTTCCTCCTTCCCTGCAATCACTACCTTTGTTTCCCTGTTAATATTCTGGAATCCACATTTCCCTTCCATTTCCTTCAAGTTATCTTTGCTCTTTGGGGGAATCATTTTGACTGAAAGTGGATTCATTTGATTTAACATTTCAGAATGACAAAATTTTGTCACATTTGCTAATAGAAGGCAGTATTTCATTTAACCAAAAAGAAAGAGAAATAACCCTCATCCCAATGGGTGCAACCTACTCTTAGCAATTGCTTTTAAACTTGCTAAACGGCAGAATCTGTAGCGAATGGGTTGACACAAGATATTTTATTTTAATATTATTAAGGCATACAACATGAAGTGGCAATAATAGAGTAAGGATCAGTAACAGGAGGATTTTCAAAATCTTACAATTTAAAATGAATGCATTTATTTGAAAAGTTTAAACATTTCACGTTTACACTATCAAATTAGCCTCCATTTTCACTTATCACCAGCAGAATTGATTGATCCTAAATGATGCAGCCATGCTGCAAAACCATGGTCGTGCGTGTATGAATCTTGTGGTTTAGTAAAAGTTTTGTTAAAATGGAGTTTTTTAACGTTAATCATTACCACAAAGTCTCTCCTGATTCTGTGTCTTTATTCCCACTATAAAGTTGGCAAGAAGTAGACAAATAGGATAATATTAGACCTGGTGTGTTTACCAGTGAAATTGATGAAATACTGTGTTATACGAGATAAAATAAAGTGATTAGTGATGGTGAGATTCTGGGTGAATTTCTTAAAAAGCTGGAGGGCAGGGTAAGAAATGTTTTTATGGTTTATAAAGGATAATGACTAAGGAAAGTTACTCAGGATTTTTCTTAGAAAATTCCTATTTCTCTACGGAAGAAGAAAAATCCTACAGATTTCTGGTGGCATTTTATCAGTATAATATCTAATTCAGCAAAAGTATTTCCACAGTAAGAATGGCAAACCTTTTGTGGCAAGATTGCCATATTTGATAAATATTAAAGACCTGTGTGCCAATGTGTGAGATGCAGATATTATCTATTTCATTTTATCAATAATAGGATTAAAATACTTTAACTAAAGTATGTAATCATTAATTACCATTAATAATAAACAGAATCCACATTTAGTTACTTTGGGGCTTCGTTTTGTAAGTCAAAATATGTAGAAAGGATAGTGCCGTCAGAGTTTCTTATGCTAAAATATTCTCTCATTTACTGCTTTGGGGATGCATGCCATAGGTTAGCCACCCCTGTTCTATCTACATACATACACAAGAAAGGAAGTAATGACAATAAAACTTGGGAATCCCTCATAAATTTCCCTTTTACCAGTTTATGGAGTGCAGCTGTGTTTACTCTTCCTTAATTGCTCTTTCAAAACCCTTTAGGATAATGCACCCACAATGCAGGGGGTGTACTCCACCTTAGAAAATCCCTTGGCAAGAAGAAGAAACAGTAAAAATTGTTAGAGGCAGCATGTCGATGGAATGAAAACCCCCATTAGCTCCATGCCATACACAGTCTTATCATTCACTCTTTTCTTCTCTTTCAGAATAATCAGAATAAATGCCAATCTTTTATGAATATTCTTACTTGGGATCTTAGTGTGCGAAGGGTCTTAGTGAGAATACATATTCTGTCTCTTCTTTTGTCTACAAAAATAATTATCCTTGCTGAAGAAATTCATTTTTGGAATGTTGCATAAACTAGGATGAAGTAATTATTCCAAGGAGGAAAGAAACCATGTCCCAGATTATATTTGACTGAAAAAAAACATGTTTATAGAGATTATTTTTTTTCTGGTTCCTTTGGGAATGAATTCAAAGACTAAGAAAAATACCTTAATGTACAAAAATAAAATTTAATTACTGTTTCATTCTTATAGAAAGGAAATCTCCCTTATTACAATCTGAAAAAGTTGATAGGATGGTATGTATTAAAATAATATATATTAATGCTTAATTTAAATACATTCCAAAGACAGGAATTCTTTAAATTGTAAGAGTGGTTGATCATGAAATACTTATTATTAGATAGTTTTATTCATTTCATGTAATTCCAATCAAAAATACTTTATCAGTAAGCATTTTAACAATTTCCTTTAAAAATTATGTGCATTATAATCTCATTCTCTTTAATTAGGGATAATGTACTTTGGTAATGAAGAATGTCTCAAAATCCTTTCAACGATGCAATAGCTCTTAAATATGATCAGTATGAAAATTTATTTCATGAGGACACTGTCCTATTATACAAATCGATGTAAAGGTATTTGCTAACTATTTCCAAAGTGATTGTTAATACTAATTTCCAAGTTATTTGAATCTATAGTAATTGAACTCAGTAATTCAAAAGTAATCAGTGATGCTAATAATAAATGGTATATTGTTTTATATTAATTCTTCTCAACAATAACTGCTTTATAAGTGATGGTTAATTAAAGGCATACTATAGCAGACATTGGTCACTAGTCAATCAATATTCAATGTAATCATTTTCATGTTATCTGAGGTTTATAGTTCCTGAGTGATCTCAGAAATGTCAGGAAGGTTCTCCTAGAAATTTGCAGGGAAATAAACATGCAGCTTTCACTTTTCTGAATTTCATTAATATAAAGCAGAAGTCAAATAAAATAGCTGAATCTCAAACTCAACCATCATCAATAGATTCAAGATATTAATGCAAATCATCAAAAGAATGTGTAGTGAACCACAGCAAACATTACCTGTGGATGTTGCTATCTTTTCTGAGGTGTTAATTTGGCCTCAAGACTTTTAATCAAGATGATTTTGCTATACTTCTTTATGATATTGCTAACTATGTTACTAATGATGTAGAAAAAAGTAAATTTCCTGAAGATTAATAGAAAATAAGTTAAACAAGGAAAAGGGTTTTAGGTACTTGGCACGATAAGGCGTGCACTCAGGAAAATTCCCAAGGAGAAACGGACATGAAAAAAGTCTGACGGAACCAGGACTCGAACCCCGGTCTCCCAATATGTATATGTATATCAATATATGTATGTATACCTACAAAGTCTCCCAAATGGCATAGAGAAATGTTCTGGTGGAATAGCTCAATGGATAGAGCTACTGACCGGCAATTGGGAGACCCGGGTTTGAATCCCGGTCCCATTAGACTTTTTTCATGTCCGTTTCTCCTTGAGAAAATAAGTTACTTTAAAAAACTATTTAATAATTTGTTTCCACCACCTTGTACAAATGTCTTCAAAATATTCCAAACCATTAGATGTAATAAAATAATTTTAGGCTTAAAAGTAGTGATATCAAAAGAAGTAATTATTTTTTACAGGGGCTCAACTGAAGTAAAAGTGTGCTTGTTTTTAAAGTGACCAATTTTATTAATCGCAAATTTCATAAATTACTTGAACACATTTCTATTGCTGTGAGCTATATATAGGTAACAATTGTTTTCAAATACTTACTAGTTCCTGTTGAATGAATGTCCATTACTACACAATATACAAATACTTTTCCCAATTAAAAATTGGTATTACTTAGGTGGTAGTTTGTCACTATGTGGATGCTACTCACTTTTCTTACAAAAGCATTCCTGAACAGCGTAGAAGTTATGTGGGATGGTAGTTCAGCGGTTAGAATACCTTCCCAGAGAGTGAAAGACCTGAGTTTGGGTCTCAGTCATGTCACTATTTTTCACACCTTTTATTCCTTCCTACTTTTTCTTGTTGAGGCAAAGAATGTATTTACTTGTGGTAGAAAATTCTTGGAATTTTTGTCACTATTTGAAACAAGTTATAATGCTATTTGTTAACTGCAAACAAAATAGCTATACCTTAGTTGAATATACGTATGTGGAAATAAATATTATTTCACATGATGAATGAAAAATTCCAACATTAAAACTAGGTTCCTGAAACTCCGGTCTTGGAAATTCCTCTACATGATTTCATTTTCAATATTTTGTATTCTAGCATTGTAGTAAAGCTATCTTATTTGGCTTTCACCATTATTTACCTGTCTTTTTCAAATCTCAATGGAAATATTTGTCGTTAACGTTAAAAAAATGTGCAGAATGGAACAAAGAGTAGCTGCAGCAAGCAAGATGATGTTCATTCATTGAAATATAAAAAACAAGAACAAAAAGGTGAATATTTAAATATCTGGAGTTGCACATGCTGCTGGTGACTCATAGGGTATATTCATAAATATGAATATGTTTCAATTTTTATGAGGTGTTGGGTGAATTTTTCCCCTTGCCCCTGGATTGTAGGCAAATTTGTGTTACTCCATGGTTCAGAAACCTCCCCATAGATATATCCTGACTATTATTAATGAAAACTTTGTTCTTTAACAGTACAGGTTAAGATAGAAAATGGGGATCAATTGGTAAAAGAATCTGGTGGAGAAAAATATTAAAGGAGTGACTGTTAGTGGGGAAGTAGTGAAGTCAGTAAGATGTGCAAACAACAAAGCTTTTGTATGTAATTTTGAGAAGGGATTACAAATACTTTAAATGCACTAAATATTGAAGCAAATGATGAAAATTAACATAAGTAAATTTAAATAAAGAAGTCTATCAAAGGATACGAGAGAAGTAAATTGTATTAATAAGAAAACAAACACATACTAAAAATAATATGCTAGGTCAAATATTAAGGGGAGAGGGAATGCTAAACATAGGATGCAAGAGAAAGGACAAAGGTAAATTTTGGAAACATCTTAAGATGTTTGATGATGTAAAAGGTTGGATAAATAATCAAGAAACAAAAGAAAGGGCATTGTGTAGGTAATATTATGGCACATTTTACTTCAAGATAGAATGCTGTTATTTACTATCTCTTTTAACAAAATAAAATTATGAATTGAAAGATTGTAACAGGTAAAAATCTTAGATTTCTTACTTCAACAAAAAAATGTTCTCTTCTGTTCAGGTAATATTACAATGAATGGATCATACATTATTTTTTTGTAAATTGCTGTTAGATTTTTACTATTAAGCCAACTGGTCCAACAGATGACCTGCAGGTGAAACTGTAGCCTGGCTATCTACCCTATGTTTTGAAAATAATTATCATTCTCACAAAAAAGAGCTTGAGAGGCACCTTCCACAATCAACGATTCAAAAACTTAAATATTTTTGTACAGTAAATTACTTGGCAATCACTTTGCATATACATAATTATGTGTACATTTGGATATCAGTTTGTAGATTTGGTTGTTGGTAGGAGCAATCTGCATGTAAATAGACATGAGAAAATACATATTTCTACAAGAAATGTGTTGTTAAATGTAAGTGGTACTTTCTGGCTTGTGTAGTCTGTTGTTGGGCTTACTTAAAATAAGATAGTGTAACCCCAAAGAAATGTATGTAGCAAACAATGAAGCTAAAATGAATGCTATGTACTCAAGAAAAGTAAGTTATGTTTGAATTTAGCTTATGGAAAGGATTCTTCTCAATTTTCTTCCTTCTCATGTAAAAGGCAAATGAAAAGCTACAAATGGCGGACTTTTTCGGAAAAAAGTTCATTGCTGAAGGGTCGTTCCGTTCTTGGTTGCAAGCAATTATTAACAAAGAATATTTCAAAATAAATTTTAAATAGTATAAATTAACATCAGTTTTTACAATGCGTCGATATATTTGTTTCACCCAAAATGAGCTTTCGTCTTTGCCACTTGTTGCAATAGCGCGTTAATACATTATGTCCCTAACAGATAGCGTCTGAGTCAACTTCATCCACTGCTTTGCGTTGTTGCGCCAACATTTGAAGTCCAGCATTTCATAATTAGGTACGTATACAGTATTTGTAAAATCGCTAACTTGATTTCCTATCTAATAATGCAAACCTGTAAAGTTAATAAGACTCATACTATATATTAAATAATGAGTGATTTCTTCTGAGCTCCGTAGAAACAGCTTCGTAAGAACTCTTCATCTCGTTTCAAGTTTTGGTGAACGCATAGAAATTCATGTACGAAATATATTTCCTTTGCATGAGTAGCTATCTGTGAATGTAATGCATGCAATTCATTCAGATGGTTATATTTAGTTTAATGTATATTGAAGGTAGAGCGAAATTACTTCAGATGGCTACATGTAATTTAATGCATATTGAAAGTGGATCGAAAGGTTTGCGCTGTATTAACGTAAATTAAAGTGACTATTATAGTACCGAGAAATTATCTATTAAGTTTGCTATTTCCTTTTCTTGACTATTTTGAAACTTATATTCAAAATTACTTTAGGAGATGAAATTATCGGAAAATAAACAATGAATTGGTAGTTAGCTTATTGATAGCACGATCAATTCATTGTTCTTTTATGATGTATTTTAAAGAAAGATGCGAATATTTTTCTTAAAATTTACCAGTAGCATGTGTAAAATTAGATTAATAAATCATATTTATCTCTCTTTTTGTCGTTTCCAAACATTTTCCATTCGTAATATGATTTATACATGTAAAATTTCAATTGAAATCGTAGTTGTTACACTGGGTTGCTAATAATATTTTTTTATCTTGTTGAAGTAATTAATTGTATCTATCGTGAAATATTTAGCATACATTTTATTAGTAATTAGAGCATTTATAATTATTTTATAATATATCACCTAAACGTTTATCCACTTATAAGTGGATAAAC